>JAMKCH010021962.1:0-21255 GCA_023653785.1 Ophioderma brevispina | reverse complement strand
GGTAGGGGGCGCCCTACTCGACATCTCAATCGTCAGGTGGTTCCATCAACGTGGATATTTTCCAAGTATGGAGTTTAGGTAAGTAGGGGATATAATAATATATATATATAATATATACTTATATATAATCTATAATATATATATAATATATATATATATAATTATATTAATCAATCTGCAGCATTACCGTTTACGAACTTTGGTTCTCAGAGGGCGTCCTCTTTCTTATCCGGCGATATCATTCGGTAGTGGCGAAGAGCTATAATCACGGACAAAAATTGGTGGCGTCGTACTTATCATAACTCATAGTAAAATGCTCCAGCCTCCCCCTTTGTCCCAGATCAATACTGAAGCACGTCATTTTGTTTTCAGACGACCCTTCATAAATTAAGGAGGCCAACGGAGAGGATCAATTGTTAGGGTGTGTATCAAACTTTACGTCCAAAAGTAACAAACTTCGGTGCGATAGTGTTAGAGTGTGCCTTTGTAGGACTATTTATTAAATGAACCTTAACGGGCGTGGATTACTTACCTATAAAAACTTGCTTATTAGTCTCAGGCTACAGATTCATGATAACTATATAACCTTGTTTTATTCGTTTATGTTTTCAATGTTTCTAGCTAAGTTTTTTATGCTGATTGTGAATCCGATGGTCCCAGGACGAGAAACCTTGAGTTTTTTTGTAGAAACGTAAAAAAATCAAATGGGCCACCCAAAACATTAAAATATTCATCTCTTGTTCACTAAAAAGTTGTATTTTTCAGCCGTCTCGTTAAAACATTCATTGTGACCAATTAACATAATGATTCGGTAACCACCGAATCAATGAATCCAAGATGGCGTCAAGTGTCTGATGTGATCATTTTGATGCAGGTTGTAAAATTTGGTATCTGTCTGGGTGTTTTGGCAGTCAAGAATTAAAACCATAAGAAATATTTTTTTTTTAAATGTGAGTATAAATTCCTTCTATAGGCTCCAAGATGGCTTCCGATACTCCAAAAATTTGTTGTGTAATTGAAACTATGTCTACTAGTACTGCAATGGTGTGTATATCCCTGTCAGTCAATCAGATTCATGTACACATCATTAGGTAATCTGAGGAATCGATACATGTACGATGCCATCCAAGAAAGGGTATCCAATATGGCTGGAATGGCACTTAATAAGCGGTTAAAAATCCGATATCACTAAATAGTCTAGAGATATATTTGTTTTTGGTAGGTTTGGGGAATCCATTGGCATCCAATTGGGGATATTTGATAATAACAAAACCTCAGACACGTAAGATAACTTCACTTTGGGAAGGATCATCCAACAAAAAACCACAAAATATATACTTTGGGCCTATTATAGCATGAATGAATTACTGACCTTGTACGATTGACATTTGTCGCCATTTGCAGCCATCTGCAGATAATTAATGACTTTGAATAGTTATGATTTTAAAAAAATTGCTCTGAATCCGTTATAGTAATATAACATAAAATATGGCAGTCTTGGCTATAAGTAGTTATGAAATTTTGGCCATTTTGGAGACATCTTGAATGGTTTATTGATTTGATTGACCAACTATTTGAAATCTATCCTAATGGTTCAATAAATATATTGATTGCTAACATTGGCATTAACCAAATTACCATTCTACGGGCAAAGGTATAAAAAGATCAATATCCATGCTTTAATTGGATTGGGGGGGCGGCCATATGAATATCTTATTTGATGGATAATGATATATTTTACTTGGCACAAGGGTGTCTGACTGTACGGTCTAAACAAATACTTTTGAGTAATAAACATATGAGTTTTAGTGGTTTTGGTGGACATTTAAAATTTTTGCGTTTCTTCATAAAATGCTCCAGTGTTTCGTCTGGCATCAATCGGATTCAGATTCAGCAGGAAAACTGTCTAAAACCAGGTGAAAACATTAATATAAGATAATATAATCTGGTGGAGGACTTTTGTAAGAACAGCTACATTGATAATCGTTGGTTGCTTATTGGTGATGCTTGCCTAAGTTTTCCGTTTTGGCCAATGTGTGTTGGGTCATTGCGGATCCCGTGTGAAATTTCAAACGGAAATTTCACCATAATGTCGTGAATCTGTATATTTTATGAGTGTATGCCTGGTCTTTTAATTATATTAGTTTGTTGACCAGGTATACATTTATATAGCATGTTCATTATAACAGCCTTGTTTTTTCTTTCGTGTGTTCATATAATTGAATGTTATTTACTTTCTTTAAATACTTTTGATTTCACAAGACACATGCCATGTACTATGTTGTAAGAATGTCTCGCACTCTTAGTGCTTAATAAGTTATGTTAACCGTTGCCTGAACATTATGTAGCAATGTATGTGGAGCCATGTCATGTGTTTTGTTAAAGTGTATTTTTCCCAAGCCCGATCGTCCAAAACCATGTGACCAAGCCGGTCATTAGCATTGAGAGGAGGCTACTTTCCAAAGAATATCGATATAATTATTGGAGTGAAAAAAAAGGCCACCACAAAATATAATTATGTTATCTATTGTACGCTGACAGAACATCCCAGCAATTTGAAATAAATCAATTACTGACTGATTTTTCTACTAAGCGACGTTGCGTCCAGTGCCACTGGACATCTACAGGCAACTGACTTGAGGTTGGTGATTGGTGAAAACAGTCAGGCAATCACCACCTCAAGTCAGTTGCCTGTAATGTCCATTGGTAGTGGACGCAACGTCGCTTATTAAAGAGTAAGTTCCAGTAATTGATTTATTTCCAAACCTGATTTTATCAATGGATGACTGAGAACATTAATTCTTATTAACATCCATGTTACATCAGACTGCCATGCCCCTGATTACATTACCTTACTGTCTCGCTGATATAGACCAATGTTATGACAAAATCTGTACCAAAAGGTCCTACAGACTAAAAAGGAAATCTTTTAATGCAGGAAATTGAAAGAAAGTAAATAAAAAATGAATGTGGCCTCTGCAATGCTGGTACCTAGCCACACTCCATTGATTTTAAAAGAATAGCTTGTGAGCTATTTGCACTTGCCGATTTCACAGGTCACGATTTTCAAAGCCTTTTCATTTCAACTATCGCAAATGGTTTCGATTCTTGGCTCTTTTTAAATTGAGCATTCAAAATAGCTGCTTCAGTAATTCAAAAGGTATTTCAGAATGGGTCGGTTGAAATAGGTTTGTACATGGCATCTTATACTTACCTGTTCAGAGTATAAATGACCTAATGTTGGACAAAAGGGAACTTTGGACAACTGTCAAATATATACCCGAAGACAGTGCATCTTTACTTTTGATCCATCTCCCTTCCCACCCCAGCACCAAGATCGCTCTCAAAAACTACTTTTGGTGAACTCGTTGTTTTTTTTTAAAAAAGGGAACTCATATATAGCACAATTTATCACAGGTATGCTATCTAATAATTTTGGCCCGGAATGTAGAAGAAGACGACGTATACCGTAGAAGAAGTGGAAGGATTGTATCAATGAGGGTAGCAAGTGGGAGATATGTTGGAGAAATGACGACACAAAAACTTAGTACTTGTCTGTAACCTACTTCACATGTCCATCCCAAAAGCACCTATGGTATTCTTTTCCCCACGTCGCTCATTTATTCAATACACTGGATTGTTCGAAGTTCTGGAGGAAAAGATAAATAATAAAGATAGTTTTGACACAAAAAATACTTTTTCTCATTAAGGCCCCCCCCCCAAAAAAAGAAAGTGTCAGCTCCTACAGGCCAACCTAAGCGCTATGGTTGTTTTGTATTCAGAAAGCTATGGGAGCAGGGGTAACATGTTTTCAGGGGGGGGGGGGGCAAGCTCAGTAGCGGATCAGGATTCTAAATGAGTGGGCGCCAATTGTTTAGATCCAATGGGTAGGATCCAAAATGTTTTCACTGTCGGATCGAAATTCTGAAGGGCGGTGGGATGGGGGGAGCAAAATTAATATATGTCCCCCAGCTACACAAAAGGCATTTTATAGTTTTAGACGTCTACAATGGCCGTTGCCTCCATGCGACCAAATTCGCCAATGAAGCCCCTGTTAGTTTAGTATAGACCTATGTGTTTCAATGTAAATTGCCACAGTGCAGAAATCACTAATTTAGGGGGGGGGGGGAGAATTCACCGGGGAGAAGGTCAGATCCATTTGAATTTAAGTAAGGCATTTAACACACTCAAAACTCTCCTATTTTTTTATATGAG
This sequence comes from Ophioderma brevispina, assembly GCA_023653785.1. NCBI lineage: Eukaryota > Metazoa > Echinodermata > Ophiuroidea > Amphilepidida > Ophiodermatidae > Ophioderma > Ophioderma brevispina. The sequence continues at coordinate 17,040 of JAMKCH010021962.1, read as the reverse complement.
CTCCATTAAATGCACCATTTTTATCCAAATCGGAGTAATTTTAAAATTTGACCACAGTAATATGAAAATGTCTTTTATTGCTTCTGCTGTTTAGCCGTTAACTCCAAAAACTTCGGCCCCAGATATACAAACTAATCTTTTTGTCTCTTATGATTAAACTATTAACTGGGTATACTTTTCAACATGAGGATCAATTTACAAATTTGACCCTGTTATTGGACCTTTGACTCCGAAAAAAACAATTTCCTCACCCCTACGTAACTCACTCTTTGGTAACATGTTGACACCTTTACCTACCAAAACCGTTCGAATGCGAAGTCAATGAGGAACAAGTTTATCCTGCAGGAATGTTTTGGCTATTTCTATTTAATTACCGTTATGACACGTGTTATTGCGTAGTCTCAGTTAAACGTGCCGTGCATGTCGACGTTCTGTGTCCGGTGTAAAAAAACTGATTGTCCCCCATTGAAGAGTGTCCAGTCTACATAGCAACATTTACGGAATGAACCGTGACTTTGTAGACGAGGCCAATTTGGTAACAGTGCTGAAACAAATGATGCATAGAGCAATCAATGCAGACACAATAGACAGATCGTTGGTAGCACACTCAGTCACACTGACACTGTAGTATATATACACCGGTTCACACGTGCAACGGCCTATCCTAGTCCAGTAAGCAATAGGAAAAAAATCGTGACCCGCTGATTAAAGCACCAAACTTGGCACACTTGTTGTTTGGGTCACATAGAATCAAATATTCAGGTAGGTGCCAATTTTGTGGAAGTCAGGCCAAGATGATCGCAATTTCCAAAATGTGCCAAAATCTCCATAAATATCGATTCTGAATTTACATATGGTACTTACTTGCATGTTAAGGGTAGTTTAAACTAAATTTTATAGGTTTTTTAAAAAAAAGAATTTCGCGGTTCTTGGTTTGCTAGATATGGATATTATTTTCAGCTATAATTTTTGTTGGGTTCCATATTCAACCTGACGGTATGATTTTGGTATTAATCATCTGTTTTTGAGGCCAAGGAAATTCATTAAGACCAATTAGATGACCATTGATAGATTACTTCACAGTCATTCTAATATGGCTGCCCAAGAGCAAGAAAGGTCCCAAATTTTGACCCAAGTTAAGTTTGGGACGATTTAGGTACATAATCTATTATAGCGGTTTTTGTTGGTTGTGGTATAGTCACCGTTTTGGACGGTCCAAGGAATCCATTACAAAACGGATACATGACCATGAGGGATCATGTCATGGTCAATTCAGATTGGCGACAAGAAATTGCAATATGGGCCACCAAATCATGTTTGGAGCCAATAGGGTGGTACTAATAACACTTATAGTGTTTTTGTGGGTGTTGTATGTTAACAATTTTAAAAAAACTAAAGGTGGCGAGGGGTGTCCATTAAAATCAAATCATAAAACCCATTTGAGAGCTTATATAATGGTTCAATTCCAAGATGGCTGCCAATAATTTATTTAGTTATTTATTAAAAAACTTCTTTTGCCTGGGGAACCCCCATCAGTGTAATCAAAAAACAGTTCTTCAATTGGCCCCAGGGTCAAAACATTAATACATAAAATGAGACCACATACAAAAGCAAATAATGTACACAGAATAATCTATATAAAAATAGACATTTTAAAACGGTGCTGAACATAAAGAAAAACGAATAGGTGGCCATGAACGCACCAAGGACTGCTGACCAGGGCCATGAAAGTGGACAGGCCAAGGGGGGCAGCATCAACACTGGAAGCAGGGAGGGTTGAAACATAGTAACAATCAAAAAAACTGGACAGGCCAAGCACAAGGTTGCCCCCCCGCCCAAATTAAACCCCGCCCCAGGTTGGAGGCAAACTCCCCCTCATGCACCCACATGCATCAGCCTAGCGGGCAGAAGAAATATAAGTATAGCCCCTAAAAAATATTATCAGAAAAAAATAGATAAAGGCCAACTTAAGCCTGGGAACCTGTAGCTAATACACAATAACAGTATATGCCATCATAAAAAAATTAACAGAGGTAATGAATATTGCCACTGGGAGAAGAAAAACAGGACAGGATATTAATTATTACACAGTGGTTTGAGCGTGAAGATTGGTGGTAAGGGCGATTTGAATAGGATGGGAGATTGGTAAAGGAAGCATGTACCCCTGGAAGCATATTCCCTTTTGGCCCGAAAAAACTATTACAAAGAGGAAATAACCAGGATTACCACGGGTAAACAGCTCTGGTTCAAATGGTGTGACTAGATATCACTGTATGAAATATTATTGCACAGTGTGAAGGGAGGGAATTAGTCAGGCATTTGTATACAAAAATATGAGATGTTTATCACGACGACAGCTGAAGGTTTTCCATTTTAATGGGTTGAGCAATAACTTCCAGTTGGGAACCTACGGGGAAGACCCAGAATTATTTGCCGGCGGGTTTGTAGGGACGTCAAGTTTCTGCGGAGAGTTTTCTTGGCATTTCCACACGAATCACAGGAGGAGATTTCCTAGGGCTCCTCCTCCATCCCCCGCCGGGATTACCCGGATGAAAGATGGGAGAGAACCTAAAGTCAGGGAAGATGTTAGAGAGGGCGAAAAAGACCGGTGTGCGGAGTCTTATTGAGAAGCAACAAGTGCATTTGGGAAAAGGACTCGGCAAACTTTACGCTGAATTTGGAAATGTGGGGGCAGACCATGTAAGGGAAGAATCAAGCAAGCACCCAGGATATTTGAAATTATTCAACATTTTCAAAGATGCAGTACCATGGATGCAAACTGCAAGGATAAAACATCTCTACGACAAGCTTTTGCGAGTGGCAAGCAACATTTACCACTTAATTTTTTTTTTGATATAAGAGCAGAAAAATTGGTATATTGCGCCAATCAGCAACCCGTGTAAGTTCGGTTTTTAGAAAGTCGTTAATACCACGAATGTTTTTGCCCTAAACAAAAGATTGATGTGTCATCAGCCGTAGAGATTTGGAACCTTAGCGTTTCATGAGTTCTATGCTGGGAGGCTTAATTTATGTAAAGACGTTAAAACAGCAAAGGGCCACCGTATAGAATCCTGGGGCACACACAAACTTAAACGGGGAGCAGAGGTGGATAAGCTTTCCCCAATTTGGGGTAATTTGCGACGCCCGCCGAGATATGATCCAAAACCAGTTGGATGTTCACGGCCATGCACACATAAGTTATTGAAGTTTAGGATTAGGACACTGTGGTGTGGACCGTTGTCAAAAAGCCTTCTTAAATCTAAAAAAAACCACTGCTCCGTTAAAAAGGCCAGAGTTAAAATTATCACGAAGGTAATCAGGGACTTCAAGAAGGCAGGTTTGCGTGGAGTGCTTTGACCTGAACCGACCGGTGGAGGGGGACAAAAGGTTCTATGTTTTGTTACAAAAATTATAGAGATGGGCCAGTGCGAATTTTTCAAAATTTTCAAAATGATGGGATGACAGATAAGGTCTGTAGTTATTGGTGCTTTGCTAAGGGTGATCACCCTCTGTTAAAAATTGGTGACACCCTGCTTTTTTTTACATGGTGAAGGTATACAACTACAGAGGACGCGACTAAGGTTCAGATTGTAAGTTAAAGTACTATATATCTGCTTCAGCACCATCTGAAGGAGTTTAGGACTTATATTGTCAGAACCCCACCAGTTGCTTCTTTATTGCAGTCTATGCCCTTCAGAAGTTTAAGAGAAAACATCAGTCCGGACACGATCTGGGTAAAGCAAGAAACCGAATCTCATCTGGTATTGTTCCAAAAAGTACATGGAAATTCATCATAAGGTGGGTTTTATTGGTGGTTGATAGAAAGCATCCAGCCAGACTTCTGTCTATATTGGAAAAAAACAAAACTGAATAAAAAATGCTCCAGCAATTAATTTTAACATCATCAATCATGTTTTCGCCCTTATTAATGGTGTTAATAAAAGGCTGCTTGGAACCAGGAAGAACAGATTTAACAGTTCTTCCAACAATTTAGGTGCAGTCTGAGCAGCTTCCTTGATGAGGAATTAAAAAAATCAGCTGGGTCTAACGCAAGATTGTTTAGCTTTGTTTCCTGAGGGGTCTGTAAAACGGTTCCAATCAGCCTTAGAAAGAGAATTATGAGCCCGGGATTTGGCACGTAAAAACTCTCTACGGACATGGCCAGGTGTACTCATCATTTATCCATTCAGGGGGTTGGTTAGCTTATTTTAACCGTCTTTAAAAAAGGGCGCGTGAGAATCACAGATAGAAAACAAACCAAACCTCAAATAATTACAGGCTAAGTCTGGGTTATCAGAGGCCCCAATCGTGCCTCCAAGGAACCTTGTTCCATGTCACTAAATAAAAGAAAAAGCATCAAACGACGATACGGCGGAAGATGTAATAATAAGTGTGGTCCATTTAGTAAAGATTATTTGGGTTGTTTCTAATGCTTGAAAAAGTTAGAGAATGATCCTGATCGTAAGTGGTAATAACCCCGTTTCCTGCATACATTTCAGGGCGTGAAGTCCAGAACGTGATCAATACAAGTTTGAGAAGTTTGAGATCGAGTAGGGGCTTTTAATACCATTTGTTGAAGGTGATAAGTATTCATAATACCATGAAGCTTTCTTGATTCACCAGGTCAATAGGTTAAGGTCATTGCAATTGAAATCCCCAAAACACACATGAAACTCACCAGGGTGCGAGAAGCAGAACTATGGACGTTATTTTTCATCCAGCAAAAAGAATCGAGATATTCCTTCAATAAGCTGGGTTGCAGACATTGGAACGTAAACCAATCCTGCTAGGCATAGGGCGAGTTTTTAGGAAGGGATTGTTCAACCAAAATGTGTCAACCCTCACAGTGTTTAACAAAGAAAAGAAAAACACTTATGCGCTCGAGCATCCACCCGACGTTCACATACATCAACAATAAGGTCACCAATATAACTGCTTAATCATGTTGGAGGCTATACGATGCTTTCATTATTTCAAAGAAGTGGCACTAGAGGTGTTTTTTTTATTTTTTAGGTCAAGTAATCAAATGAAACAATACCTTATAGTGGTTACTTGTTTTTCTCTATTCATTTGTATAGTGAACAGCTGTTTTGATGGTGGCTGTTAGTGATTAGTTGTGATAACATTGTAGCATATCCTTTAATGTTGGAAATATTAGGATTGACATGAAAAGTAACTATTATAAGGATTGTTTTTGTGTTGAAAAGGTTTAGAAAATTAGGCCAGTATTTTTACTTAATAATCAATCATGAAACAAGTAACCAGGTATTTCGCAATCTCGGTAGTTGTCGACTAATGAGAGTGATGGGTTTTGTAGCCAATCTTAGAACAGTATTTCTGTTATTATAAATGAGCTTTCCGGGGATGTGCGGCATCCTATCATCGATGCTATACTGTGTGCGGCCATGATTGGCGGTGGTCCGACTCTTTTGGATCCTAGCTGTTCGGAGTTGCTGTGGGATCATGGCTGTTGTATTAAACTTACCTGTAAAAATATTTCTCCAGACAGTTGAGATTTAATCGTAAAGAAAGAAAAACACATTGGGGAGGGAGGAAATAACAAGAAAAAGATGTATAATTGAAGAAGATAGAAATAATATTTTGTTAGCATCTAAAGCAGGCAGATTAGAAAAAACAGTACGTTGCAAAGAAGATAAAAGGGCCCGCTTGCAGAAAAGAAGTTACATATACACTTGAAGATAATAATTATGCACTGGTGATTGAAGGAAAAGAAAAGGGAAATATCCGGCTTATTGAGTACAAATTTTTATTTTATTAAAATAGAGCGTGTCATTTTTCGAGGTACTGTAACCGGGCCCCAAAGTTACCAAACTAATCCCCAGCGGCATTGCAACCCTCTCCAAGTGCTCTAGGCTCCTTCACCTTGATCCTACCAATCTGAGTGGTAATCCTCTTACTCTAGAATTCAATTGGGGACTCCAACCCGGTCCAATGATTCCGAGCTATTCTGCCTCGCTCGCTAACTGGGGCGGTTTTTTATCCAACATTAGACTTCACACGGTGTTTCCAACCCCTGCCCCAAGCGCTCTGAGCTCACCTGTCTTGCCCTACAACTCTCGAGTGGTGTCTTTCTTTTCTCCTGCTCCCCGCCCCACTGGTCATAATATCTATAACATTTTACATCTCTGCTATTAATCCAGTGGAGACTTATTGGGGTGTCACAGTTGTGGAGCTGCCTTCATATCCCTTCTAAATATCATGGCAACTCTGCAACCTTGCTATCCGCATGGTCTTTCTACCTACGAAAAAGTTGCCACCCACTACCACTTTACGAGAAAAAAATCGTTGTCACTTCTCCTTTAGTAGATCGTAGCCCCCCAATTGGTGCAATTACAGTAGGTATACTTCCTCGAAAGGATTCCAGGTCACCCTTTAACATCTAAGCTTGGGCTCTGACGCCCCAGCTAACGAGGGACTGTTGAGGTAATAACCTTTACCTTTGTTAATTATCTTTTGTAGATACCAAGAGTATAATTAACTCTGCCACGGCTGCCTCTTGACCGGACACATTACCAGACAGAACCTGCCGCCGCGTACAATGTACACATGCTTGTAACAAACAGTTGTGTTCATGATACGGCAGCATTTTTTAAAGTGACTCAATGTAACAACTAATGGGGGGATAAAATGAGGCCAGGATAAGAGTACTGTATAGGATTAACATCACGGTGGATATTTCGGCATTGGCCCACGGTTGCAAATACTCAATTACGTTAAAACTTGCCTGAATGACTTGACCCCACAAGATGAAGGTATATGGACTGGGACGCCATATAAATAACTACGAGTTAAAATATGAAGGAAACATATAGCTCAAAAATGATTGGCGGGATATTCATGGATTTGGTGGACTTATTGGAATCCATCTTGGGGATTGACATGACGCATGCTCTCAATGGTTTCAGATTGAGAACCCCTATTGCTCCAAATGATTGGCAGACATATTGGCCCCTACCTGGCAGCCATCTTGTAGTGGGACATGATGTTTAAGCCCTCAATGGTCATGTAATTGGTTTTAATGGATTTCTTGATGAATGACATAACTAGCACTTCATCATTGTTAGATTTTATATTATTTGCTGATGACACTACAATTTTATATTCGCATCCGGAACTTGATACTAAAATAGACCTAATTAATAAAGAACTTGAAGAAGTGAATAACTGGTTTAAGGCAAACAAATTATCCGTTAATGCCAGTAAAACAAACTATATGATATTAGGAACTTCCCATAGTACCTCGAAATATGTGGATCTCAAAATTGCTAACAAGGTCAGTGATGTAAATACACAAAATGTTAATATTCCTAATATTTCCAAAAATATAAAAGTAGTTTTGGATAACATTAACCTTGAAAGAGTAAACAATACGAAATTCCTTGGAGTTATTATAGATGAAAACCTAACATGGAATCAACATATTAGTGCTTTGTCTAAAATAATATCAAGGAATATTGGTGTATTAAACAAGATCAAACATTTTGTACCAGATTGTATACTTTATACTCTGTATTGTTCACTTATTATGCCGCATATTAATTATGGTATTCTAATATGGGGGAATGCCTCAGATGTATACTTAAACAAAATTTTCAGATTACAAAAATGGGCTTTAAGAACAATTTCTAATAGTCATTACCGAAGTCATTCCGCTCCCCTTTTCTCTCGCTATAGTATATTAAACGTTTTTGATACCTACAAAATTAATATGGGCAACTTTATGTATAAGCACTATAATAAACAGTTACCGGTAACCTTTGATAGATATTTTGTAAAACATGCCGAAATTCATGATTATCACACGATAAATGCTCAAAACTATAACATACCAAAAGCCAAAAAATCATTTTCTCAAAAGGCAATCAGAAATTCTGGTCCAGCTTTATGGAATTCCTTACAACCATGCTTGAAACAATCAAAATCAGTAAAACGCTTTCAAAACCAATTCAAAGCAAATCTAATTTTACAATATAACAAATGATATTTTTCTGGGAGCATGTCTCTTGTGATGTCTTGATTCGTTTTCTGTGTGTTCTTGATAGTTACGTTTTGTGTCTTTATTGTGTGTTATGTTAAATAACTGTGTGTTCTTGATAGTTACGTTTTGTGTCCTTAATGTGTGTTATGTTAATGTATTCCAAAGGGGTGAGTGTTTTCGGGCCTAATTGGCCTTTTACTCGACTCCTCCATATCACTGTTTTGTTTTTATGATGTGTAGTGATTGGAAATAAAATTTGATTTGATTTGATTTGATCTCAAAAACGGTTGACTGTTCCACAAACACCGCTATAAGTTTTAAGTATCCTAATGCTCCAAACTTGACTTGGCGGCAAAATTAGCGGTTAATCTATTAACCATGATATAAGCCTTCATTGGTAATGTAATTGGTCTTAATGGATTCCTTGACCTCAAACAGATATGAATAGATACCAAAATCATCCTTCTTGATTAAATATGAACAAAATTTATAGCTGAAAATGGGTATTGGCGGCCATCTTGGATGCCATCTTGAATATCTCAAAACGCTCAAGGGTGCACCTGGTGCACCCGGTAGATTCTGAAAGCGGACACCTTCGGCTACACAAATCAATCATAAAATAAACTATATACAAAATTTCCAGGTTCATCTGAAAAATCAAGTTCCGCTGCTGGACTAACACGTTTACTATATACATCCCATAGAAGCATTATAGACATCGTGCGATTCGTGCCCAATCTAATAGCAATGAAACACGGGTAACACTGTACAGTAAGGACACATATTTAAACAATGTCACAGTGTTTGACCTTTGACCTCTTCGTGCCCTGGAATTAGGTACAGACTGGGCATTCGCCTTTAAAATGTTTCTATGGGACATAATACAATAATACTCTCTGAATAAATACTGCAATATAACATGATGTAACAATATATTAATACTGAATCTAGTAAAACGCTGTGGCTTTACACAATATTACACAATGTGACCTTTGACATCTGGGTTACATTGACCAACCCAACCCAACCCCCTCCCACGGGTGACCCACAATATAATACCGCATCTAGCAAATACATATGGATTTAACAGTATTACACCATATGACCTTTGACCTCTGCGTAACCATGACCTAGGCCCCTCAGACTTGGCACCCCCTTCTAGAATGTTTCTGTGGGAGTTAGTGTGGAAACGTTGGCGCTTTAATCAGGAGTGTCACGATCTTTACCAAATTTGGCTCTAAGCAACTGAACTAATAGGTCAGTAGTCATCGTTCTGTTTATGGTAGTAACGGGTTTGTGGCTAATCACAGCCTTGCTTTTGTACAGCTTGGTTATCTGTCCAATGGCAACGCGCCTTTATGTCGCTTTTATTTGGATTATCATTTCGCTTCACATCACTGTCAGCCTTCGACCGAAGAGGAAAAAAATCTACAGGGTGAATCAAAAAAAGTACAACCAAATTGAGCGATTTTTCATGGAAAACCCTCGTGCTATGCATATATTTTCTTTATGTAGTACATTTCCTGTTTTGTTAGCTCTCATATAAAAATTACGGCATTAAAATTGATTAACGCGTTCGAAAGTTACAGCTGCAGAAGTGAAAGTACCAAAAGACCGAACAAGTTACACGCTAGAGTAACCCAAAGAGCACTCTTGGATTACGTTCAGCTTTGATATTTACAGCATATCCTCCATTAATTAAACATTTGGAATAAATGTCAGGGAACACCAGTGACGTAACCAGTCTGTGGGTGAGGGCGTGGGAGGAGGAGGGTAAGGGTGGGATCCGCACTCAAAATATTTGCCCCTCCTGGCCCCAATAGAGATCAGGAAAAGTAATACATTTATAGTATTGGCAGATGTGTTTTAGTGATGGCCCCAATAGAGATCAGGAAAAGTAATACATTTATAGTATTGGCAAATGTGTTTTAGTGATGCCCCAAAAAGTTAAATGGTTCCCATCGCCTGGTACCCCTCCCCAAATGAAAATGTCTGGTTACATCGTTGGATAAGACTGTAAAATGAAACCAGATATCAAAATCATATTTAATGAAATCAATATTTAGACTTGATGGAATTTACAGCATCCTTTTCAACTTGCTTGATTTCCACGTAGTAAAATTTTCAAAATCTAGGGCTGGATAACAGATAAAGCATTAGAATTTTCCATTTTAAATATATCCTGTTAATTTCATTAAATCTTAAATATTCTACATTATCTTTCAACACATGTCCTGCTTAGCATTTGAATACGGCGCCAAAGAATCAACCAGTAAATTTATTTTGAAGCCCTCAAGCTGTGTAGTAATGAGTAGTAATGAGTCTTATGTTTACAGTCAGTGTGCAATTTGTTCGGGTCAGAAAATGGATACCTTCACAAAAATAACCGTAGCCTTTGAATGGCTCGATCGATTTAAAAATTTAAAATTATTGTGAAAGCTGATTAAACAGACTATCTTACACATGAATTAATTTGGTAAATCCCATTAATGTTTCTTCATAAAAAAATCCCTCATTTGGTTGTACTTTATTCCGACTAACCCTGTATAGTGCTGGTGGGGAGATGTTAATTTAGTATCTCGATGGGAGGATATTGTAGTGTGCGAGTGTGATTTGGTAAAATAAAATAAATAAGTTTCATTATTAGCATTATGTATTATGTTAAGCTGAAACATATTAAATAATATTATATTCTTATATATTTTGATTTAGAAGCTCAACTTCAGATATTCTAATTTACAGAACTGTTAACATTTTATTTTAATCGGTTAACATTTTATTTTAATCGGTTAACTCTCTCAGGCACTTCCCCTGTGAGGAGGCTCACGTACCTCGTGTGAGTTCAAGCTGGCTACAATAATGGAAGGAAGGAAGGAAGGAAGGAAGGAAGGAAGGAAGGAAGGAAGGAAGGAAGGAAGGACGGACGGACGGACGGACGGACGGACGGACGGACAGACAGACAGACAGACAGATAGATAGATAATAGAACGAACATATGTAAACGACACATACGGTTACTGGCAGATCAAAGGGCAGATCAAAGTCGATGGATATGGAATGTGATGATTCATTAACGAAAAACTGAATGCTCATTATCCCACTTCCAACAATGACGGAACGATTGTGTTTTCCTGCATTATGCCTACGGAAAATTAAAAATAACAATCATTGTATTATTCGTATTTTATTTTGAAACACTAACATACTGATATAGATCATAAATAAGCAATAGATATTGTTTAGTTATTGCATACTCATCATCAGCCATGGAATCCGACATGACTTCAAATAGATCAGTTCTTTCCTCCAGGAATGTCACTATTAGTACCCCTTTTCCTAGGAAAACATAGTATAGACAGGTAATAAAAGATGGTTTGTCATAGAACATTTAATGGATTGAGGTTGAGATTATTATTGTATTATTATTACTTTAAATGATGCAAGAACAATTCTAAAGCGGGTCGAATCTAAACGTATAAAAATAAAACAGTCTTCTTCCGTCATGTGAGAGCAAAAAGTTGTGAGTGCGACAATTAAAATGCTTTTCATAATATTCTTTAGAAGCTTTTAGAACGTGGCCTTTTATTATTGCAAAAATTATAGCTATGTTGACAAAATCCATCAATGCTGTAGATACATATTTTTACATTGTTACGACAACGATATACTTGACAGGTTGCTTGCTCAATGCCCATATATATTTTTAGTGTTGGGCGGTAACCGTTGGTGTTGGACCTATGTGTTTATAACCTGGATAATAAATCATGAAATAAATAAATCGTGTCTGTGTATGGGTATATGGACGTGTAATTACCTTGAGGAAAATTAGTCAGGCCTCCTGGTGGTAACGTCACCTTGGGTTTTTGGCGTGTTCTCCAGTCCGTTCTCTCATCTCATTTGAACGATTGAAACCACCAGGGTATAGGTGTTTACCGTTGATCAACTGCTTCTTCAGGTACAACTCTTTGCTGTAGCAGCTAGTTAGGCAATGGAATATAATCTAAATTGTCAATAAAGATGTTTAGGTGCTGGTATCTCGTAATAAGTTTGGCTGTGACGATTGGCCGCTTGTGCCCGATTCAACTGTTGAGGTAGTGTTTTATATTCCTTTATGGCGGGGTGGAGTGAATCGTCGTTGTATGTCGAAAATTTCATAACTGTAACTTCCAAAATTAATTACTACAGGTCCACAGCTTGATCAAGGCGGCTTACATATTTTCTCAACCGAACGGTTGCAAGCATAGCCTATTTTAGTATCCCAGTCCCCTCTCCCAGTCCCGACCCAACTGGAAATACACAGAGGAGCGAAAATACCATGCAGTGCTACGGTTCTCAATGGTCGTTCGCAAATGCAATAAGAGAAGACGCGCGATGTTGTATTTTCGGCAAGTGCCTTGGATAACCCGATATTTCCGGTTAAAGGGACAAAGTAAAATAAGTCCTATAAACGTATATAAACGAAACATTATCGGCATTTGGGAGGGAGGTTTTTTTTTAAGACGAGTTTTCACTTTAGGGAGTGTTCATAATACTTGGGGGGGTTGGAAAAGTTGGAGCTTGGAGCTTCGGACATTTTTTTGATCCCCCTTGTTCGGTTCTGAAATTTTTTGACCACCCCCCCCCGTTTAAGGGTGTAACTTTTGACCCCCGCCCCCTTATACACTTCGACAAAAAGCAAAGACACAACTGCAGAGGTGGGCCCTACCAGTAAAGGGTAAGAAAGTGATGATTTTTCGGCTGTTGCCAAGGAGGAAGGGGGGATGGGAGTTAAGGATGAGAAGTAACGATGGTTAAGAAGGTGATATGGAGGAGAATTTGCAATTTGCCCAGAGCTCTGGTCCTCTTCTCAACAAAGCGCGAACCTTCCGCAATACCTCACTTTGTATTTACTTATTTTTTTGCAAAATTGGATATACCATTTTATTTTTTTAAGTGGTTCACCACAAATACCCAAGTTGGCAAGTTTTGGTACGGTCCTTAAACATCAAAAATCGTAAATCATTGATGTTGTAAGATTTGTTGGGGGTGGGTAATATTTATAGCCTATGTGTACTGCAATCAAATGATATGTTAGAAAAGTTGTTTAGAAGAAAACGATTGGTGTTGATGACCCTAGGGTGGGTGCGGGAGGGGGTGTCCGTGCAAAGCGCGGAAGCTTCGCAACAGTCACTTTCCTAGATACATTTTTCTTGCCAACATTGGCGGGTAAATTTAGTTTTTGACATTGGGGATGGGGGTTGATGAAAAATTTAAGAATGATATAACAGGGTTTGCTGAAAAGATCAATTACTCGATTCGCGCTGATTATAGGACACCTGTAATTTACGGGTATGAGGAAGTGTTGTGAGGGGCGAACAGTAATTAAACTTTGCATCACTCCTATAGTCCGTGCGTTCTTAAGACTTGTGTGTCGCGTTAACACGACGGTTGCGTGGTCAAGACATAGGGGTCACTGGTGTGAAATTTGTACGTTAAATGTGAACTCCACCTGAAGGCAGGTGCCGTATTGAATCCTGAATATGGGAAAACACATGGTTTTGCGCTTGTTCCAAGCATTGAATACGGGGCCTCATCATTACTTCATACGTTACCTAAACAAATACGACAAAGACAATTGTCAATGCCACTCATAGATGGTCCAATGTAGTTCTTAAATGAAGCTCGTGGGATAGGATAAAGGATTTGGAATGAAAAACCTTGGCCTAAAACACATAAAAAACTCAAACACAACATCAAAATCGACAAGATTCTATTTAAATGACCGTGGATTCGGATAGTAGCGGTCGGCATAGTACAATACTGTTAAAATGTGTTGAGGAATTTAATTATTTTTCCATGCTCAATTCAAAATGTCATTTTTAATTCCATAATTATAATTGCCTATTCTTAACCTCGGACAACCAGGGTTTTTATACTACGTTCACTACCGGGGGACTACCCATGTTTTTCGTAACTTAAGGACAAACATCATCTGTTTGGTGATCAATGTGTAGCTACATATGCTTTTCTTCAAATAAAGTACAAACCCTATTCAAGTTTTAACAGTATGACGTCACAGTGACGTATAGCTGAGCGCTTATTTATAAAGTTATGAAAAGCAAAATCTCCAAACTCAAGGGGTTTTCGACCCTTTTCGCCATTCATGCAAGCAAAATTGGTATATTTGGCAAGGATGGGACGCATAATCACATTGTATTACTCTAAAAAATAAAAAATATTGTCAGTAGTATTAGCTCTTACCAGTAGCATGATACGTAACAAAGTACCATTTTTGGGAGATTTTACAGACACAGTTAGAAAGGCGGCAAACCCCCCCCCCACACACAAACACACACCACAAGCACCTTTCGACTTTGACGGGACACCCTGACCTCCCTGGAAGGTGGTACCTCCAATTTTTTTTCGCTAAAGATGAACGAAAGGATGAACTTACCCAATTACGTAAAAGCCTTATCTTAGATAAGATCGTTGGCGTTTTGTGCGACAGGGAATCATCCGTTGGGAGGGCACCAAAAGCGTTTAATTCCTATAAAAACCGTCTTTACAGTGAATGTAGATAATTGAATGCATTTATAAATAGACTGTATTGAACTGTATACAAAGTTCCATTAGAAAACGCAAGTAAACACATTAAGTTGTACTTGTCCCCCTTTTTCCTTTGAAATCACTTTCTATTGTTAGGCAGCCAAGCGACTTCTTGGAAGATTAAAATGCTTCGTCCCTATTTCCCGCTGCCCAATGGACATGAAACCCCAAAACTTTCCCCATCTTCCTATATCAGCTCGAATCGAGTATAGCACATGTGGCTCAAAAATTTTGCCATTTAGAAGCCAACTTGTTGAAGCAATTGTAATTAGAAACAAACAAAAAAAAGTTTGGTTGGCGCGAAGCGCACAGCAATCTACCATTTTAATCCTATTATGGGAAAATATGAGGTTATTTTTTCTGTCAAAAACACATTAACGGCATCAACATGGGGGAGGTGATGTTGACCATCCCCCTCGGCAGATATATTCCTCCATCCCAGGATTTATGCCTATGCGTGCAAGATAACAAGTTGAAATTTCCAATGTGGCTCAAAATAAATGATAATACTTGATATGCCATTAATGTTATTAAAAAGTAAAATCGTAAATAGGTTACGGTTTGGTTTTGAATGTAGCAATCGAGCGTTCGTAGAGAGTTCATACCTCAATCAATAAAACCTCAATTCAAAAGAAATGCTGATGGAAACATTTGGCTGGTTGTAGACGCCTACATTGCAATCACAAGGTGAACTATTTAAAATGTAGTGAAGTTGTTTCTGGAACTAAAAGATTAGGGTTTCCACAATGTGGACATGGCAACGATTATACGGGATTGGGCACACGCAATGGTGCTTTCTTTCTTCCGCGCGAAGCGCGAACCTTGTAATAGGCGGTTTTCAAAACACATTTTCTAATGGAAAAGTGGATGTTCCCAAAATTGCAAGTGGATGAGTACTTTGGTAAAGTGTATGGTTTGGAATGGAGCAAAATGTCCTGAAAATTTTTTGCCCCCCCCCCCAATACGGGTGGACATTTTTGTGATCCCCTCCCCCTTTTTGGGACCTAACCAATGTTTTGGATCCCCCCTCCTATTTTCCAACCCCCCCCCCCCCCCAGGTATTATAAACACTCCCCTTAGTTCTATTGGTTGAAAAGATTATTCTCTGCATTTCTCATCGCATCATTTACGTATCGTTACACCGTATAATACACATTTATGAAAACTTGACCTAACATAAATTCAATATTTGAGGGAAAATCCGGCAAAATAGCACGAATCAGAAAGTTGACAATTAAATGGCCAAGAGGTTTTCACTCCCGTTAGTACCAAAGTTGGGGTGTCCTGCACCCCCCCCCCCCAGGAAACCACTTTTCCGAACGAATGTTTGCACGAAATTTGAACCACATTGAACGTTCTTAAGACCCAAATCAGCAATAAAAAGGAATTTTTGTTTATTTGGGCGTATATTAGGGGCAAAACATTTGTTTTCCTAAACATGCAAGCATTGGGGGACAAAAAGACGGAAAATTCTAATGAGTCCTTGCGTCTTTGAAAACTTTGGAAAACGTAATTTTATGTATAATCTATTTTAAAGAACCTAAATTACATATATTTTGACACAAAACTTGCAGTTTTTACAGGCATTCTTGATTTTTAGGTTGCAAATAAACTTCATTTTCCCATCGAGTACAGTAACGGTTTGGCAACGTCCCCGATGAAATATGATTTGAATGTTACTAATAATGTATAAAAATAATGGTTCTTTTTTTTTTTTAATATTCTCAGACAACTTCCGTATGGTGTCCTGGGGGGGGCATCCATGGGGCCCCCCTAATTTAAATTTATTACGCGTATAAAAGAACGCATTTTATGGCGTCAGAACAATTGCAAAACAAATCGGACAAAAATGCATGCGTAAAGCTAAATTTTTCACTATTTTCCCAATACGACCAAAAATCTTGGCTATTTCATTTCTGAATCAGCACCGGTGAAAAATTGACATCTAACAATTCTATCCAGTACTTCGCCAACCCGTTCGAAGCCCGTAAAAGAAACCCTTAATTCATGGAGTTGGGGGCGCACGGACTGTTTTCCATGCGTAAAGTGTACATAGATTGTTCGCGACGATCAGGCCCCAATCACAGAAAAGTTCTCATTTTTCAAACCAAAACGCTTGTCACTAAAACATGTCTATAATTCCTTACCTGCACTTAGCGGGAAATATTTTTGGGAATTTTAATGGGTAACAGGATAAGAAGTTATCATTGCCGCATGATTTTTTAAATCGGCCAGGAGTGAGGGGGTCCATTGAGAGGTTTATCCATGTTTTTGAGTTTGTCCTTTTCTTGATATAATGTTCTTAGAAGATTATAAAAAAAATTGCCGACCGAAATATTGGGGGGTTTTTTTTTTTTTGCCCGACCTGCCACGGGCGGTGGCACGCGCTGCCTTACTTCGCACCTCAGACCTTGCGTTATGTTATAACCTCTTTGGTTATAAACATGGAGGTAGAA
>JAMKCH010021961.1:0-21490 GCA_023653785.1 Ophioderma brevispina | reverse complement strand
CCAAAGTTGCAGGGATCCTGTTACTGACAAAATTTTGTAAGTACTTTTGGTTTGACATGTCTCAGTGAATAATACTTGTTGACCAGGTGGAATGTTTTCCTTTATTAATGGATTGGTTTGAGTTTGGTGGTAGTTGGTGGCTAAAAGGAAGGGGAATGTCTATACATGCCAATTTAGCTTATAACATATCAGGGTTAATAACCTGACCATTAGCGACCATATACATCAGGTCAACAGAGGATGTATTTTACACTTCTACAATTTTTGGAAATTGAAAAATTGTGGAAGCTTGTCAAATGGAGAAAATCATTTTTCTTCACAGTTGTAATAACGTTGAGAAACAGCATTAATGAGTAACTGTAAATATTTATGTTAACTACTCTCTCCCTTGCCTGGGCCATACACAAGCCCTTCCTAATAATCCGCAGTGTCATCTATAGTTACCTGTTTAATTCCCTGATATACCACATACCTTAATCATAAATGTGCAAACAAAATAGTTTTTTAACCTATATTAGTTAGTCTTTTATGGTTTTTGCTGCCCTTGTGATGCATACTGACTCAGTGGTTGACAAGGCACAAGTATGTTTAAATTCACGACAAGGACAAATTTCAGGAACAAGTCAGTATTCCTCATGTGTGATGGAGTTTTGATGTTTGTGGGGGGGGGGTAAGTCAGTAATTGATGAATACAGATCCAATGTTTGGGTGATGGTGGTGGAGACAGTGGTTTATGGAATAGTGCCGTCAGCAGGGGATTAAAGTTTGTTGCCAGAGTAGGCCACAATGATTTATTACTTTGATCCATTTTTACTGAATTTTTTGTTTTTGTTTTTCTTTATTTACGTGAGGAGTTTGCATGTTAAGACAAAAACCGGTGTGAGTGTGCTGTCGTGTGTTCATTTTATAGATTCCAAGTGATCCAAATCAATTTTTTGTTTTTTATAACTAATAATTGGACAATCTAGTATGATTTGCAACTGTCTTGACTTGCCATTTTGCCAATTTGAGGCAATTTTCGGAAGCCGCTTGTTCAATTTTTTTTTAATTAAAAATAAAAAGAAATGCATTTTACATTAGGTTTTTGGACTACTAACTGAAAATATCAACTTGATTTTTTTGTTTGGCCTTAACCATGAACAAATTTCACTGGCTCTAGTCCTATATCCCAAACATCCTTTTCGGAAAAAGACGACATACCTGACGATCACCCTCAGCAAAAAAGGTGGTAGCGTTATTTTTTCACTTGTTCGATCTAGGGGCAATTTTCCAAAAAACAAAACGGGTCCCTCCGTGAGTATATTGAAAGTGAAAAAATGCAGTTCATGGACGTTAGGATATGGGAATTGTCACTTAATTTGTTTGTTTCCCCTTGCAACAACTCAACGCCACCCCCCTGGAGTAAGCCACAGCACCTTGATTTGCTCTCGTCTGTGCTGTGTGACTATATGTAATCGATTTCGCATGGATTTTAATTTCCATCAAATGACATCCCCTCATTTCAATGCCAGTACTTCGGAAAAGTACTAGAGGTGACACGATGGGATGAATCTACTATAGATGGTATTCATATAGCAATTGTCATTTTTCATCACCAACACACCAATGACCATGTCGATGTGACCGTCCCAGCAGTGGTGGTGCGTGAACATATTAAAGTGGTCTGTTCGTGTACTTGAACCCTTCCAATGAGATCTTGTTAACGTAAGAAGTCTTAATAACATGCCCCAACAATTCGTAGATAGTCCGACTTAATACAACAGTGTCATCCACTGAAGTTCAATGCCGTCTGGGGCACTATGGTGTTTTTGCGTATTTTTAAACGTTCCAGCATCTCCAAAAAAAAACCATTTAACCACCGCTGAGTGCATCAAATTTTATTTCACCATCGAATCTTCTACTTGTAATTTTGCCTCATTTAGCAATTGAATTGGCCCTTCGTTTTGTGCGAACCATTACATTCTCTTGGTGAACATCTCCTTTAAATTGTAGGCAGGTCAGTTGCTCATAATTAGTAATCAACGTAAAGGGCTTGAACTCGGCCCGTCAAAGCATGAATGAATCGCTATGGGACAGTTGAATAACATGGCGGTAAACGCTTATGTGGTCATCTTTATAATCTAGGGGTAGGTGACTGACATAGAGGTTGCCGCCATGCCAGCCCGTACAGGTTGTTCTGTAATGCTACTTGGGAACTTCACACCGTACTTGTTGGTTGTAATATGCATGTGTTTATTTGCATTCATTTACTTAGTAAAGACAGCGCACTGACCTCAAACAGTCCTGACTGCAAATGAGATGCTTACTCCTAGTAAAGGGACCAAGCATTATAACTGTTAAGTGCAGAGTGGCTTAAATCTGATTTTCAAAAAGGTAGCTTGATACCCAGGGGATACTCAACTATAGTCTGGGTATGGTTGTGTTGGGTATGGTTGTGTAGTGTAAATCACCAAACTTTGGAGGTTTAAGAACATAAACTGTTTTCAAAAGTTGGATCTCCGAAAATGAATCTTTAACTGATTTTGATGGTCTACGAAGCTGCTCCAGAGAATAGCAACTTTATCTGTAGTTAAATAAAGTTGAAATTGGAACTGATTTTAGGCTAAATTTGGCCTCTTTGCAAGATTTTACTGGAAGTAGTCAAAATGTTGGTATCTGAAGAAAGCTGCTATTTTTCTCATTTACCCTGTGAAATCTTAGGGCTAAGGAATGTTTGGTTTGGATGGTATGTGCAAAAATGTGCCCCATTTTGTTCGACCAATATTAATTTCACACAGTACAGTACTCTATGGGGATTACAAAATCAAGTTTTAGCTCTCACGTCAAAACGGGTTGAAATATCGGCACAAAACTTTACAGATGGGGTTTTGGTGTGAAGGCCATTCTGTCAAGATGAAAACTTTATATACTTAAATCAGGTCATCCCTTTAAATGTACTAAAGACATTGTAAAAGGGTAGTCTGAAAATATAAAGAAGTTCCTATGTGCACAAAAATAGTTCAAATTAGGGTTCAAAATTTTCAAACATTCTCCTACTTATTCAACATATACGGAATCACACCACTAAATAACTTCCCATAGACTTGTGTACAAAATGACCTCTCACCAAACGTCGATTTCTCGGCTATAAAGCGACTGGTTACTTCAAACTGAATTTTTTTGGAAGATTAGCACCATACCTCTTCAACAAAAATGAAAAAGTCATATGATGAAGGCTGATTTTTCTAGCTACAGAGCATCGAAAGATTTGCATGTTTTCAAAACGTTCACGCCTAGTTGAGTGTTACTAGAAACTAAAATTGTACAGTTTCCCCAAACCCTCAGAAATTATACAAAAATGGCGCAGACAAAATCTTTACCACCCAAATGGTTTGTTACTAGTCCACACATTATGATTAATTTCAAATTTCATTTAAAGACACAACTCATCAACATTTTGTGACTCTTCATTTAGGCAAGGGCCATATTCCGGACGCCAACACTGTCTCGGCACTGACGTCGTCTGCTACACCTAGTTTATTTAGTGGTGTGATTCCATACATTTTTACTAAACTTTGGCTTAAATTAAAACATATATCAAGATGATGTAAATACCATATGAATATTTATTACGAAGTAGTGTTTCAGCAATTGCGATCTTGTTAACACTGTTTAAATTTTCTTAGAACTATTTTTGTGCACATAGGAACATCTTTTACTACACTCTTCTATTGGTCTGGAACTCATGGCTCTAATTAACTGATTTTGGATTTTTTGTGGCCAAAATTTCTGCATTTTTTATTTCAGCCCAAGTTTTGGTATTTTAGCCTAATTGTATGCTGTTTTTCATGATTTTCATTGATTTCTGGATTTTCCTCCCCAAAATACAGTCATGCCCCTGTGAACTAAAATTTGAGGGGTCTTCACCTTGGCATGTGCTTTGAAAGAAATGGGAAGTGCCTCCCCTGGATATTTAAGGTCAGCCCCAAGGGAGACAAATGAGCCAATTTAGACCACTGGTTCACTGTTGTCTGTAGGGCTTATGTCAAGTCTAATGCTAAGTATTTGTATATTATAAAATAGTGTTATACTTGGCATACAATCTGCAAAATATCATGTTTTGTAGTAACAGTTTGAAACAAATTACACTGATGTTGAACTTGAACTTGGAAGTGTAGAGGTATATAAGGCTAGAGCCTTGGCTTTCCCCTTATGCGGTAGATGTATTAACTTCCATTTGGTCACACCTTCTGAAGGAAGGGTGCATGAGTGAGGGGTTCCATGCCTTCTTATGTACTTGGCAACTACAATCCTGGAAAAAAATGTTGGATCACCGATTTAGGGAAAAAGTGACCCCCTCCCCCAATTCAATGTTGATCTGAGTCATGTTGTCATCAGCTTTGCCAGGTCCCCCAACATTGATTGATGGGGAGTGAGGAAGAATTTGGTAAAAGGGAAGACCTCTGCTTTCTAAAGAACAATGACTTAATCAAATTCGATCTCATTTGTGAACATGGGAATGGTTCCAATATATTGCATCAAGTGTACCAACTAATTTTTTCTAGGATTGTAGTCTCATTGTAGTGTTTCCCAAACTCTATTTTTTTAAGTGACCGACATGGAGTGAATTAGCTCTCTGAAGTTAATGTGTGTGAGGGGTTGCATTCTAATGCACTTGATCATAGGACAGGGTGTGTTCAAGTAATATGGGCGGAACCCACATTTGGAGACATTTTTGTTTATACACACAAAATGAAACATTTCTTGGGGCTTAAATCTCTCTGGGGTAATAGAATAATATGAGCCTTCTTCTGTTACTCAGATGCATCTGAGTTTAAGAACTGGTGCGGAGTATGTGAGATGAAGAGATGGTGAGGATTTACAAACTTAGTTGAACAGATGGCGAGGAGGTATCTTAGTTGAAGAGATGGCAAGGATGCATAAGGAGTTGAAGTGATGACAATGATGCATCTTAGTTGAAGAGATGACAAGGATGCGTCCGAGTTGAAGAGATGGTGAAGGAGACGTTGATGAAGAGATGGCAAGGATGCATCTTAGATGAAGAGATGGCGAGGATGCATCCGAGTTGAAGAAATGGTGAGGAAGTACGGTTGATGAAGAGATGGCAAGGATGCATCTTAGATGAAGAGATGGCGAGGATGCATCTAGTTGAAGAGATGACAAGGATGCGGCCGAGTTGAAGAGATGGTGGGATGTACGTTGATGAAGAGATGGCAAGGATGCATCTTAGATGAAGAGAGGGCGAGGAGCATCTTAGTGAGAGTGGCACAAGGATGCGTTCCGAGTTGAAAAGAAAATGGTCGCAGGATGTACGTTAGATGAAGAGATGCAAGGATGGCATCTTAGATGAAGAGATGGCGAGGGTTGCCATCTTTTAGTTGAAGAGATGACAAGGATGCGTCAGAGTTGAAGAAATGGTGAGGATATATGTTAGATGAATAGAGAGGGATGGCACGGATGAATCTTAGATGAAGAGGATGGCGAGAGGAATGCATCTTAGTTGAAGAGAGACTAATAGCGTGTTTCTATTGAAACAGACGGTATTATCCAGATGAAAAATTATCCGGTTGATGCTGAGAATAGCCAATAGTGCTAAGTTTCTATGTTTCCGGAAATGCGAACCAAATGCGACCAACATCACAGACTGTGATTTACCAGATAAAGGTCATTGGCAAAAAGTCAACAGCGTTGTATTGTGGGTCGTGACCTCGCCGAACTGCCATCTAAAATTCGCTGAATATCTGCCTCTCCCCATACATGAAATTACTGCTTTGTTACATCTGTGGTCCAAACAAAAAGCCAGAGCGGGAGGTGCATTTTCAGGCATTGTAAAACGTACAAAAAAGCACAGGAATTGTTAAAACGGTAGGCCAAAATTATATACCGAAGGCATTGCCAATGTCAACATGATACGCAAGCTGGGATGGGGGTTAATTGCTGCGATCATGTGGCGTTAATTTCCGGTCTTTCGCCGGTATATGTGCAATATATCGGAATGCTGTGTGTTTCTATGGCGTTAACCAGAGTATTTTCTCTGGCATTATCCTTCCAATCAAAGGATAATTAGTCCGGTGGTGGAACTTTCATCGGTATAGCAAGAAAAAATACAGTAGAGGCTGTTTCTTATTGAGCCAATTTAATCCTTTCAGTATAAACCGGAAAATCGTCCAATAGAACACCGCTGCGGATGATCTTTGGTGAAAATCACCCAAAGTGATAATGTGGATAGTCTCGTGATGCTGAGATCTTTACCATTGATAAGATCAAGCATGAATAAGCCGTTGACTCAACCCGGTTTTAACAAACAGCGCAAAATCTAAAAAAAAACTTGTGACAGCCAATTCAGGCAGTAGAAATTATTGTGTCTTACATTTGCCAATCCGACTCAAACAATCAATAAATGGTATATACAACATGAAACTATTTAGTTGGAAATCCATAAAGTGTCAAAAAACAATGCAACACAAACAAAGGTCTATTATCATCTGGTATGTTATTTGTCGTGATGCGGATTGTTGTCAATGGCATCAGTGGAAGTGAGTGATGTACTAGTAGGAAAGAATTCATAGTATTCTGCCACACCCTACGAAGTCGCAATGTTACGGAAATAAACCACATGTTAAGGGTGCCAACAAACTATGTGTTGGCCAGCAGAATACTAAATCCTCAGACTTTGTATTTTTCAATCAACTATGGGATGGTCCCCTTCATATGATGTGACTTCAGGTGCTCTGTCTGTTTGTAGGTCAAATTAAAACTATGTTTAGGAACTTCAAAATAATGTCCTTGTAACTTAACGACGGGACATTATGTAGGACACTGCAAAGCAATTTAGATGTATTATTGGAACAATGCAAGCACCATTGGTAGAGGAAATGTTAAATTAGGATATTCTTAGAGACTGGTAGATGCTTTCCACAACATATTTACATCCAAAATGCCTGAGCGTTTGCAGTTAGTGTAAACATATGGCATGCAAAAATGCCCCGAGACTATGTTAAAGGGAATTTTCAAGCACGTACAATTGTTGTAGTGTAGAAATGGGTAAAAGAATGAACGGAAGAAGGTGATCTCCATGTTGTAATGTTGAGTTTCTGCAGCTGATAAGTCTTGCTAAATGTCGCAGACTCTGAATTACTCAAAAACATTGCTGCCAAATACGGAGGGAATAAGATGACTTGCGTTTTTATGCGGGGAAAAAGAACCGTGCTAGGATTGTGCATTCAGTCGGCGCATAGGCCTACTCGTGGTGATGGAAGAGAGTTGATGTTAAGGAAAACTCTAGGTGTCTTATGTCTGAGAGTACGGGAAGTAACGTATCATGCTTCGTCTAAACATGTTGGGCTTTGGTGGGGGAAATGATTGGTGTGATGCTTTTGGTCCGCATTGATTGGGCGTTTGTTGTCAGTATTGAGGAGAAGGAGCTGCGCGAGTATTGTGTGTGCAACAAGGTACGGACGGGCACTCTGGTCATGTAATGTATGGCTTAATCTGGGGCCTTTCATCATAAAAAAAACAGGAATCTTATAAATAACAAACAAAATTAAAGATGAACTCATGTTTCAAGCTATCAACATTTGCTATGGATTACGTTTTCATGTTTACCTTCGTATGTAGCGATTACAAATTGTGCACCGTGTTGTTCCTAATAAACGCCCTGCTCTATTAACGCCCCCCTACGATCTTTGGGCTATTAAAACAAATTTAAGAAAATGGAGTTAAGCTTGTAACCTAAATCACATGATTTAAATGGCCGGGACTGCCGTAATCCGCATCATAATTGCTGTTGTCATCCATGCTTTCTGTTCGTGGATTTAGTAGTTCTTTGATAAACTGTGTAAGGCGATTTTTGGCAGGGATTTTTCTTCCATTTTGACTGTAATGATTCCCCATTTGAAAAATGCACCGCTCCAGGGCGTTTATTAGGAAACAATATGTATTTAAACAAGCATTTATACATGTCTGTTTGTGACGAACGCCGAAATTGGTCAAAAACATGCAATCCAGCCGGGAACATGACTATTTAAGTATTTTAATTTTGTAAATAATATTTTTAGCAAGAAAGTAGGGTGAACGGGGAAAGCCCTCGGGCAATAAACAAGCGTTCATACCCAAATCCTATAAATGAACCCCTGAATACCTTCCTTACCTTCTCTGTATCATGTGTTTTTATTTCTGTCATTTGAACCCAAATAATGTAACTCAACTTTGTTACTACATATTTTTTCAATATCTTTGAACCTGTAGATTCTGTAACATTAGACACATAAGTGGTTTTTGAGATAGCTTTTTCAAATGTGTTGTGTTTTTGTTTTTTTCTGTTTTTTTCGTTAGTATGTAGGAGTTAACTCCAAAATTTTGCTAACCTGCTATCAAAAGGTATAATCAATCGATTGATATATTCAATATGGAAAGCATCTCTGTTTGCTGGTACAAAAGCTTTGCAAACCTACATACATACTTAGACATGTACATACACATCACACAGTGCTATGCATATCCCGATATGTGCATTAACATTTCTATTACATGAAGAGACAAATCCTACCCCACATGTCACAGGCACACACACATGTGCAATGACTGAGAAAGTTTCAGTGTTTTTTATCCCGTGGCAATTTTGAACACCTTTCTGTTGCAATTTAGCCAGTGTTTACAAAAAGTTTCAAGTGGTTTCCAAGTATTAAAGGTATTGGTGTGGAGCCTTGCTTTGTAATGTTTGTGGGAGTGCTCATAAGTGAGCGTTGTAAGTCGTTGATGGATGTGGCATGTTAGCACATTCCACTTGTTTCTTGTATTGCATATAAAATGATAATGTGTTTGACAGGAGGCAAATGCTTTAAAGAGACACTGGCACATTGAAAAATAGTGCGCCCTCAATATTTTTCAAATCGATATTTTTGCCAATGGTTGTAAGGCTTTATATACAAAAGCCCTCACCCGAATGATCAAGACCAAATCAGCTTCTATGGGGTAAAAGAGACGATTTTGTAATGTAACGTCGCCGGCTAGGTTTAATTCAGCAGACAAACGAAAATGGCGTTTAACACAAAGAAACACGCAACGCCGTAATCATGTTTCCCACGCTATGCACACTGTTTGACCGGTCCCTATAATAAACCTTGTGGTTTTAATATTAGTTAGTACGAGTCAAAATATTCATTTAAATATACACATTTGTTGATTAAGTTATGGAAAACTTAAAGTTGGCCTACAAATTACTGGATGTCTTTATCCTCAAATCAATGTCCATATCTATTTTGTGGGGTCTGTTATTTTATGTGTAAAATATATCTTGTTCTTCCAATGCCTATAAACTTATCATTTGAGAGCAATTGAAGAAATTTCATATTTTTGTGAAAATGGCCAGTGCCGCCGCGTAAGAGGCCTTTATTTGGTACGTTGCAATATTATTGCTGTAAATTAATGGTTAGGATGTGAATAATAAAAACGAAGATTAGTCTCTCGGTTTTTATGGGCATACATGGTGAAAACCTAGAGCAAGGTTCAAACATTTGCACTTTCCAGGCAAAAGTCACTTAGCAAACATGTCATGTAAAAAAAACAACTGTTCTGTTTGACATGCATACACATTCCCCGGTGATTTCCTTCCGTTGTGAGATTTGAAACCATAACCAAATATTCACTGGAAAGGAAGGCATTATTTCAGTTCCGAGGTATCGTAGCTTATCGTGATTGCTGGAGGTTTCAAGCAGAAGCAGAAACTGTTATGGTGACCTGTATATATCTGCAATGAAGATGACGTAGAGTTATTTCTACATTAGAAATTGTATATGCTGCATGGGAATCCAAGGGATGGTTTTGATGACAAGCATTTGCACTTTGCATCAAAATACGGAGGGTATTTGACTTATAAAAATACCAGAGTGTGAAGTTCCACTAATTTTGGTATTCTTGGAGGGAGCCAATCTTATACTCAAGTTAAACGCAGGATTAGTCCTTATGATGGACCGTTTGGTCTTTCAACATACTCTAAAGTGTAATGTAATAATTGAAAGATTTCTCATTCTCCATAGCTGGTTTCTTCTGCACAGATCCTTGAAAATTTAATGTCCTTTTATTATTGGCAGTTTGGGATTTGAGTAGATCTCCCTGTTTTCTGAATGTTTTGCTTTTTACTCACACAGTGGTATATCCAATATCCAGAGATTAGTGCAGATCATGGATTAATCAATCCTGATGTCATACTGTATTACCTGTCGATCATGTTGCTCGTTTTTGAAATAGTGGCCAGAAAGGCTGATTTTTCCCATTTTTAATCCCAATTTTTTTCTACTTAAGTATGACCATTTTCATTTATTTATTTGGGATGCTATACCTGTGTTTCAGTATATAATAATGATATTGTGGGATTTTTGTCCCCGCCGAACAAAGTTCGTAAGTGGACTATAAAATGGGCTCTGTCTGTATGTCCGTCCGTATGTCCCGCCCGTGTGTCCGTCCGTATGTCCGTCCGGTTGTATGTTCCGTCCTTATGTCCGTTGATAAAAATGTTAACCCGCCTGGAACATTTGGGCATATCTTTTTTCTGTTTGTTCGTTGCTGGATGAGCTAGAGTACCAAACTAACCTAACGCATGTAATGGTTTCTTCCCCATGTCCTCGGCCCTGGGGTCTGGCGGGTAGTGCTGTGGAAAAATGGTCAGCAATTGTAAAAGGTAAATATTGCACAGAAATATCAACATTTGGCCATAATTTGTTGTACGATTTTCTGTGGAGGGCTTATATCTAAGGGCTACGATGAGTACCTTGTGGAAAGGCGAGTTTTAATAGTTCTCAACCTGATTAGATTTTTGGGTGTAAAATATGCTAATGAAGTAATCTAATTTGCCTAATTTATGTAACATTTATCTCCCCGCAAGGCTTGTACAAGTTTTCTGGATTCCATAGGTGTATAATGATGTACTTGGTGAACGGAAGCGGGCTGAGTAGTTCTCGACCTGTTTAGATTTTGAGCGTATTTCGTGGCAAATTAAATATGCAAATGGCTAATTATATTTTGCAAAAATCCATTTGACCATGCTGCCACATGTTTCCTCTGACAAACCTTTACTTTTTAGGATCAATGATACCTTGTTCTGGTTCTTGCCTCATCTATGCTCTTTATTGCTTTTATCAAGCTACTTACTCCCCTCTCATATTCATCATCCCTCGCACTCATCCTTTCACTGCACTTACTAATCCTTTCATTCAAATTCAATATAGACCTTGCATGGTTTAAGTGGGATGGTCTAGTGGTCCCAAGTTTAATGGGTGTTGGCCAGATTTAAGGGGATGGTCTGATGTCGTTCATTTGCACTTCTTAGTGTCGCGACAGCGGCTGGGACATATTTTACGCATCGCGTAAATACGAGTTCGCCTTGTAAGGATTGAAAAAGGCTCCACATATATAAGCCACTTAGGTATTATGACCACTAAGTAAATATGACCAACTAAGGTATGACCAACTTAGGTATAGACCATTTTGGTTTGAGAACATATTTGTTTGAGTCCCAAGTTTTAATAGGCCAATTTGGTAGATCAACTTTAATAGCCCATTTGTATGAGACCTAAAGACAAGAAAAATAAAAGACAAAATAGACGTATGAGATTATAAAGACAAGTTTCAATAAACAAATTTGGTGCAGAGAAATAACATGAACTTTTAATGCCAGGGCATTCTTACATAGCAAATTTGGGAAAGGAGATTGTTTTTTTTGAAGAGCTTATTCTTGTAATGTTTTATAAGACAAAGTTAGTCATAAGCCAGATCGTACTCTCCCAGAAAATTGTGGTAATTTAAAAAAAAACCCAACTTAAACCACGCAAGAGAAACTCTGTAAATGTGGTACGAATCCCATCACCCAGAGGGTGTATGAGTCAATCCCCACAATGCACCAGTTTTTTTGGGAAATTTCACCTCAATAGGGTCTGTGATCCCACAGAAAATCCTATAACACATAAAAACCCTGACTTCCACACTCATTTAGCCCACAAAGTGCTAGTACTTAGGGAATTTTGAGCATGATCATGGAATGAGTTGTGGTTCTTAACTACTTGTCACTTTTTATCCAAGTACTCCAGACATGTGTTTAGTCAAAAAAAAAAAAAAACAGTCCCGTATAGCACATTTACCTTGCAATGCTTGTGGGATTGATTAAAAACACCCTCTGCAGCACCTTTAAGAGCTGTATTTTGAACCAAGAGTACCTGACCAGCAGCCGTGATTCAGTCTAAACTAATTCTCTCCTTCCACACACCAGTCAGCAGACTATTCCTTCCCTTGTTATATCAATTACAAAGTTCATCTAACATTCAAAACAAACGTTTTCACCACACATCTCAGAAGGAAATCACGAAGTGATGCACCGATCGATCTCTCATGCTATACCTGCACCAGAAAGGTCATTCACACCGGTTAACCCGTTTCATGCTTAAAGTCACTCGACGCATAAATCAAGCACGTAATCGGGTGCACTGTTAATGATCCCGATATGACTATTTTTAAGCATGCATTCAGACTTGAGACCTCTTTCTTGAGCTAATGCAATTATCAGTTAGGTGCATGATATTCTCCCCCGATTATCATCTTTTTTTAAAAGTCGTAATTTTTTTTAAAGGGTCAGATGTGGGAGAATGACTTGTGGAATGTCAACAACAGTGCAATACAATATGCACAGTGATAAAACAAACATGCACCACTTTTGTTCTTGTAACATGAACTGTACCTTCGGTTGATTGCTCGCATCAGCATCACTTTCCATGCGCTGGTTGTCGGAAGCAGTGCACCACTCGACGGCACCTTCTATGCGGTCCACAAAACACACGGATTGGGAGGGACATTCACTCGTAGGTAACGACGAGGCCAAGTGACCACTCTGCACAGCGGGGTCTTTGTCTTAACATAGAGGGAAATGTACGGCTATTTTCATAGGTTGGTTCCTTTGTCATCATTCAATTACAGTTTCTTATAATATTGTGGACTTTTTAAATATTATTATGGTACTGCGTTGTGATTGTGCAAATAGAGAATAGGGATCATTCCAGGCCATTCACCAATCCGTACCACCATCACCTCATGGATTTCTTTCTTTTTTGGTGTATTAAAAGATATTCATGAGAAACTGAAATCCGGAAAATTTGAGCTCTGTCACTTGCTTTTCGTTTTCATTCCACGCTACAATCAATTTTAAATTTGAGGGGGGTCACCTCAAACTGCACCGGTGTGAAATTTCAATATTCAGAGGGCCATAAGTAAAGAACTACACCCTCAATCCTTCGAACTTGGCATTCTGGATTAACTTTTGCTGCAGATTGCAAATATGGTTAACAGAAAAAAATGCACCTTTTTTTTTTAACAAGTTTAAAAATAACAGGTGTCAAAAAATGGCTTTCAAAACCACTCGGACCAGACTTGGGGGGTCCATAAGTCAAAAGTAAAAAGATATCCTTCCAAATTTTGGGCTGGAGATAGCTAATCTTAAAGACTCCCCTTGTTTTCAATCTTATACTTATATCAGCTTCGTTGGAAGAGTATAGCCTGTCGCACAAATACAATTTCCAATTTGACCTTCACTTATCCCCCCTTAAAAACCAATGTCAGACATTCTGCACCAAATTCCTTCTTGAAATATGTTTGAGGGGGTCCTTGCTTAAAACTTCTGCAAAGTTCATTGGTGTGTCTGAGTGTCTTCTATAAGTAACTGGTCTTCCAAAAAGCCCTGACTTCAATAGTATTTCAGTTTTGACAGACTTCCCCATTGAAACAACCTACGCACAGGAAACCTGCAACTTTGCACACTGGGTATTAACTTGCACCGTTCACTTTTTTAACTATATGAATTCAATTTAGAAAATTAAAGTATGATAAATTTCCTTACCATACAAGACAACAACTGAAATTGGTTCATACCTAGACAGGTGCTAAGAAGGGTGGAGCAGGGCCCGGCGGAAGCAAATTGAAGGGGTGCGGCGGCTAATGCGTGTCCGTTTAATCTATTAGCTTATCAGGGCGTACGGTATAACTCCATTAACAGTGTGCGGATCTGCCTTCTATGAGATTTTTGGCCCGATATTATGCTCCGGACCATATGGTCCATGAAGTGGCGACCCTTGCAATGTTCTCTTTCCCAAAACACATTTTCCCATGCAATTTGATACAACAATTTGAAATAATGCTTATAGGTATGAATCAATGGTTTTAAAAAGTCTGTGTTGATGGGTTAAAATTTGTTTGAATTAAGCATAACGTTTTCAATGTATATTCCTACTCAGCTGTCCGGGGTGGGTTGCGGGAGTGGGTGTCCCCCTCCCGCGCAAAGCGCGGAACCCTTGCAATATTCACTTTCCAAACAACTATTCCCATGCAATTTGGTAGAAACAACTTGAAATTTGTAAGTGTTCACTTTACATGTTATATTCATGCTTTTAAGCTTTACAGAGTGGTCCAAAAAAGTTTACAACTTTTTCTTTTGCAAATTTACCCCAAAAAAAGTCAAGATTTTAAATTTTAAATTTATTGAAGATAATTTATTACTACAATATCTTGTTGGAAACCTGTTGAAAACGGCGTTGGAAAACAAAGCTGAAATGGCAAAAATGGCCACCATCTGGAGAAAAAAGGTGAAAAAAAACACTTTGCACACACGTAATTCTATGGCACTCTGTTTTGCCGATCATTATAGCATCAAAGATTGATACATTCAACCATTGAACAACGCACCCCATCATGGGACTTCGTATTTATTTAACTCTTCTGTAAAAAAAATCTCCTCAGTTGTAATTGCCTTATTTTTTTAGATCGAAACCTGAGGCTAAAAGTGATGATAAGTGACTGAGAAGAAAAGCATGCAAGCCACTTTCAACTTTACCATTCTCTCCAATTGACATCAACTTAATTATTTTGTAAATGGATATTAATTTTTGAGTGTTTCAAGTAATTCAGTGTTCGTCTCTTTGGTTCAGTTTCATGTTGAAATATTCCTTTCCCTCACAATGTATGGAAAATATTCTCTCATTCATTTTCAAAGGTTAAACACCTCACACACACTTGAAGGGTGATCAGTAGTTTCTTTTATTGGTAAGCCTACCGTTCACGCAATTGTATTGATTATTGTTAGCCACGATTGCCCCATAGACTTACTTGTGTGCAAAGTGGTTTTTGACTATTTTTCTCAGCACAACCTTCATTTTGTATTTGAGCTCTGTTTCACGTCATTTTTCACCAGTTCTAACAAAGATAATTGGAGTAATACATAATTCAAACGAATTTGATATTGCCACCTCACTTTTGAGAAATTTTAAACAAAAAAGTGTCACATTTTTGTACCCTCTGTAGGTATGATCAAACGTTTTTAAAAAGTGAAATTAAGTTGATGTTAAAGAGACACTATCACATTTGAAAATAGTGCACCCTCAAGATTCTTTAAAATCGATAATTTTTGGCATGGTTGTAAAGCTTTACTATACAAAAGCCCTCACCCTAAAGGATTAAGACCAAATCAGCTTCCTATGGGTAAAAAAACCGAACGATTTTGTAATTTAACGTCGCCGGCACCGCTAAAATTCAGCAGACGACGAAAATGCGTTTAACACAGAACACGCACCCGTATGCAGGTTTCCACGCTATGCCCACTGTTTGTTGACCGGCTCCTCTAACCTTTGTGGTTTTAATATCAGTGAGTACGAGTCAAAAATATTCATGTAATAAATACAACATTTAGGTTTGATTAAGTTTATGGAAAACTTAAAGTTGGCCTACAAATTACCCTGGATGTTCTTTCCTCTTATCAAATGTCCCTATCTGTTTTTGGGTATGTTATGTTTTTATGTGTAAATATATCCTGTTCTTCCAATGGCCTAGACTATCATTTGGATCAATTGAAGAAATTTCATATTTTGTGAAAATGTTCCAGTGCCGCTTTGTTTTGTTTGAATTAAGCGGTTCATGGAAAGGTTGTATTATAAAAATTTCGGGGGCGTGAGGGTGTCCCCCTCCCGCGCAAAGCGCGAACCCTTGCTAATGTTCAATTTCCAAAACAAATTTTCCCATGCAAATTTGATAGAAACATTTGTGCTTTATAGGTATGATAGCACAACGGTATTTAAAAAGTAACATATAGTTATGGGTTAACATTTGTTTATTATGCAAAGTGTCAATTGAATAGTAACGCTTAGTTAGCGACTGGCCGTGTCGAGTAGGGCAAGTGCAGAACCCTTGCAATGTATTCACTTCAGCGTGGATTTACGGAAAGAGAGCCCTGTCCGCAGCTTTTAAGGGTGTGCCCTTTACTGATCGCTAAGGCTACGGGCAATGTCGCACTTTATGTTGCGACAGGGGGTTATCTGAGGCCCTGAGGAAATATTTTAGGGGGCCCTGTCAGCAGCTGTCGACACAGCGACTGTTAAAGTCCGCCACTGGTTCACTTTCCAAAACACATTTTCCCATGCAAATTTGATGGTAACATATTCTTTTTATAATGCATGACCAACTGTTTTGCAAAGCAAAATCAAATTTGTTTTTGTTTTTTTGCCTGATTAATGGCTGCGGTGCAGCCATGTGCCGCGTAAGCCGATTCGGGTGGTTGGTGAGGGCGAAACTTAGGAGTATGTAGTTTTTCAAGGCATATTTTTACTTAAGATAGAACCCCATTTAAAATTGCAAGTTTAAAGGTGGATGGCCCGATTTAAGGACTGAGTTTTTCATTTGATAGATTGGCCTTCAACTCAAACCCCATCTGCAAGTTTTTGCAAAGATAATATTTCCAATCGTTTGATGCGAGAGCTAACAACGTGAGTTTTGGTAGCCCCATAATTACTGTGTAAAATTACTATTGTTCGCCCAAAATGGGGCACATGTTTCGCTCATAAAACTTCCACACCAAACATCCCTTGGCTCTAAAGATTTTCACAAGGGTAAATGACAAAATGGTAGCTTTCTTCTGATATCAATGTTGAACACTTCCCTGTAAAATCTGGGGCTTCTGGGGACGAGGCAATAAGCGATCAGACCATGGACCCTTTATGTTATAAAAATAGTAATGATAGGCCTACTTTTGAGTACCGGTCTGAAAAAAATAAAAAACTTAACGTGATGGTGTAAGCCTAATTTTTGAATGAGCAACGTCAAAGCTGGTCACGGGCCGTTTGTCATGCATTCGTAAAAGGTAGTACAAGATTGGTCGCACAATTTTCATGACAAATTGTCGTCCATTTTCTCAATCTGGAGCATGGAGAAACCCTACCACTTAAATTAGGTCTGTAATTAGTTTTTTAAACCGCGCCGTAGCGTGGACAAAATGTTGAAAATTTTATGGTTAATAAGATTATGTTCCAATGCAAGTAACAGGTGAGTGTTTTCTGTGTTTCCACCGGGGCAAGTTTTTTTAACTCCTCTTATAAGGTTGGGTATTCAGTTTTTTTTAAAAAAAAAAAAAGGGGAAAGTCCCCCCCCCTTGGAAGTCTAATGGTGCGTCCCAAAGAGCCCGGAAAATTGTGTTTTTCTATATGTTATTGCTTCCCCCCCTGAAGTCTAATGTGGTGTCCCTAAGAGCCCGGGAAAATTGTGTTTCTATAGTGTTTTCAAGCGACGCGAGTGGTGCGGTAGTGTCAAAAAGAATTTAACAGTTGATCGAAACAATTTGAAATTTGTAAGTCAGTTCACGTTATAATTGGTCGTGTGATCAAAATAAAATATATTTCTTTGTAACCACGTTACATCATGTAAAGTGTTCGTGGGAGTCATATTATCAGCCGACAGAGGTGTGGGTGCGGGAGGCTCGAAACCTTTGAAATGTTCGGCTTTCCAGCAACACATTTTCTCATGCAAATTTGACAATTTGAAAGATGAAGTTGTCCCATATATAATGCGTTGCAAAGAGTTCATACGCAACAAACCCTTTTAAAATCCTACAGGAAACAAGCAAGATAGGCCCTACACGAAACGGGTCCTATATAGTTCAGTCGTGAGGGAAGTTTAGCTCGAAATTAATCCTCGTCGACCATTTGGTACTGTTCGATGCTGTTTAATCATCTACCACATATCCAAAATCGGCAAATAGGCTTTGGGGATTTTTTTACGAAGCAATAAGAGACTTTTTGGTACTTAGGGAAAATAGAATTCGAAAAAACAAGCTGGGTTAAATGGTGACGCGATAGCGCAACAGAAATGCGACGGATTGAAACGCTAATACGCGGGCGTCAAACGTTCGACGCGTTGCGCGGTTGTGGCATTGGCGAAGGTTTTTCATGACTGATATTATACGCGTGACTTTCGTAATCACATGAAAGAGGGCATAAATTTTCATCGAGGACAATTAATAAAAAAGTCCAAGGGGCACCAACACTGCGATGTGTGTGTGTGTGTGGGTGAGGGGTATTGTGAGTGTGTGTTGTTAAGTGGTCAAAAATTTGGGGGAGGTAACGGTTGAAAGTTTTAACGCAACTTTGGAAGGGAACATTTACAAAGACATGAAAGACTAACACCCGTTTCATTGTTATGCAGTTGTTTATGTCATGCAGCGTTTATTTTTTTCTTCTAACATAATATTAAATGATAATTAACATGAAACATTTTTATTATTTGTAAGGGACAGCAACATCGACAAATCGGCTGCGAGACAGAAAAACTCACCTGAAAATCCCGTGGCCACGAATACAATTTTCAGGTTGCAAAAAGCGCGGGAGCACAGGCCGCACCGGGGAAAAAGCGGGAAATAATAAACAGAATGGGCAAAATATTGCCTAGTGGAGAAAGAAATAGTAGTGAGGTAAAAAGGTGAAAACAAGATTAAAGAGATTGCTTTTACCGCTTCATACCAGGAAAGGTTATCAGCTTGTATAGTGCAAACGGTAAAATATCTAATATCTATGGACATCAAACATGGTCGTGATCTGCTTTTACTCATCTAAGTCTAAGGAGGATATATCATCGTGAAGTCCTAATGTAAGTCATATAGAGTCACAGGGTTCGTGGGGGGGGGCCGAAAAATGTTGAATACCTACTAAAACCTAAGAAAACATCGATCGGCCAGGAGATAAAATTTATTAATAGTTTTCCCATAGAGAACACCTGATCTTATAATGCAGAACGAAATACATCGCAACACGAATCCCCTGGATTTGGAAATTAAAAACCAAAACTTTGTGCTTATCACCAACTGGGATGGTTAACCTGTCATTTTAGTAGAGTTTGTGATGTTGATGATACAATTTGTTCCTTGTTTTAAAGATGATGTAATTGAAAAAAAAAACACAACTTGACAAGCACCATGCCTACTGATTTTAGGTTGCAACAAAGACTAATATTTTTTTCAGTTCCATCGGCTTAAATAGTCGTTTCATGAATTTAAGTTAAACCTTCTAAAATTTCGTCGATGTAATAATGAATCAACAAGGCAAACAAAAAACGTGCGATACAAGACGCAATGTTAATCGATTATGCATTTATCTTAAGTCTAAGGTGGATGAAATTAGTGACAAAACCTTTGGGATTTAAAAATCACCATTCCTTTAGATTCAAATATAAATCTTTAAAATGCATGGAGTTTTAATCATTTAAATGTTTTATTCCAAATCAAAGGACTTATTTTAAGTAAGCCTTTTTCCACGGATTAAAAATGTACGAGGGGTAGGGGTGCGGTTCCCCTTCCACAAAAGGAGCAAAAGTTCACGTTTCTTATCTTTCTTTAATATAAAAAGGTCCAGGGAATATGGAGGACAAAATTGCAAATAAAGTCCACTTATGGAGGGGGTCGTATAACCAGAAACCCGATAAATTTCTGTGTAGGCCTAAATATAAAAAATACTGTTTGTTCCCACTAACCTCCCAAAAGTGCGTGTGTATTTATCTTTTGGTGGAAGTTTACCGTATTTAGGGTTTTATTTGATAAATCATCAAAATGTGATATTATTTTATGAAATGTGAACGCATGGAAATTACCTTTTCTCTTATAGGCCTATGTTTAGTTTACAAACGATGTAAGGGAAGATCTGCACCAAAAACATCTAAAATATTACTTATCTAATTGTTGTTTTAAATAAAAGAGCAAAGTTTTTTGCTCCAAATGCTTTTTTCCCCACTCAAATCGGACCTTCCGTTCCAAAGTTACAGCAAATCAAATGCGACGTGTCAACCGATTTGCATGAATATTGTTATGTTGTTTATTGTTTTCCAAGCTGTGAAATATACTATGTATTTTATTGTTTTTCAAGCGGCGATATGTAAAAATATTTCTTTAAAAAATCATATCTCGAAAAGTATATGTGCTATCATTGTGAAATAAGTGACATTAATTATAATAATTCAAATGCTTGCTAACTGTATATGTCAGAAGTTATCATTACTGACCTAATTTGCATAATAATTAAAATAAGTGTTTCTATACTAAAAATGCTTTATTTCAAAATTTCGCTTTTACCTCTTCAAAATAGTACGCCATTTTTCAATGGATTTGGTTCAAATGTTCACAGAAGGTGTAGTTTGTAATTTGTAAAAAAAGTATGGAGTTAATTTTTTAAATTTTTGTCTCAATTTTTTTTGGGGGGTCATTTTTAGGTCAAAAAATCGAAATAAAAAAACTAACTCCATACTTTTTTAAGTTTACCTTTTATCTTTCATTTAAAAAAAAAAATAGGCTTCTAGCATGCACACTTTTGGGGATTAACTCTTTTGAAATCCGACACCTAAAATCCAAGATGGCCGCCAATTAAATATGCAAATTAGGTGATTTTTTTTTATTTTTGTTTTTTTGGTCACCCAAGTATCCTAGGCACCAAATATGAAGTTCATACCATCTTCAATAAACAAAATCAATTTTTGGTGCAGATCTTCCCTTAAGAGTCAGTAAATTTAATGAAAACCAATCAGTAGTTTTAATGCATTTTAATTTGCATTCTTTTTTGTTTGTTTTTAGCCTATAGTCAAAATGACACATTGTGAAAATCCATGCATAATTGTCATTATGCTTATATAAGCGATATCTACCAAACAAGACAAACACAGCATTATAAGTAGGATCGGACTAACTATATAGGCTTTCTCGGGAAATTTTTCATAGATATTTTTGTTTGTAAATAGCCTTCCAGCCAAATATCTTCCAGCCAAAGGACGCCTGAGTGACGTCATTGGAATATCGTCTTGAATGAATGGACTTTTGGGGATGAATATTTGTGGGGTGTAATAATTTGCGATAACTTGCATATACACATGCACATTGTGCGACTTTTGCTTGTGTAGGGCCTAACTTTTTGTTTGTCTTGTGTGACTTTTTAGGCTACCCCATACCCCTAAGAGAAACCCTTGCTTTTATATGGCCAGACACACAAGAAAAAGAAAAAGCACACAAGATATGCAAGATATGCTTGTACACAAAGTAACACAATACTGTAATGAAGACACATACCACGGGGGCACACCACACACTCCTACACCAAAAAACTTGCCCATATGGGCCTAAAATCAATTTTATTTGCATTTTATGCTTTGCGAAACC
>JAMKCH010021960.1:0-66869 GCA_023653785.1 Ophioderma brevispina | reverse complement strand
AGTAGATTTCAAAATAAGTATCATTAAAAGTTTTAGGTCTGTCGATTCACGTGATCACCGTGGGAGGTAAGAGGAATTATATTAAAGGCCACAGGTAAAAAAGTTTATGGTACTCATACAATGTATAGAAATGTAACTAGTCAATAAATGTTGACCTAAAATACATAATTTCACATATAAGATAGCTCGGATGTTTCAATTGAAGTATCAGGATGAAAACAGCAATTATTTCATTAAACATTGATATTTAAGAAATAAAGGGTTTCCAGTGTCATTTATGGGCGAATAATGTGTCCGAGGTCAGAAAAACTAAATAATGGGCGAGGCGCAGCCGAGCCCATTATTTGAAAGTTTTTCTGGCCGAGGATACATTATGAGCCCATACATGACAGTGGAAACCCTTTATTTCTATTCTATTACCTAAAACAGCTTCATTTAATAAGAAAATGCATTGGCGACCCATTATTGCAGAATAATGGGCAGTAAATTGACCAATCAGAATGCTGCATTTTCAATAATGGGCGGCAGAGGTAATAGAATTGAACATAACTTACCTTTGACAATAGCAATACATTCCTATATCACGCGTTGGAGAAATACTGCCTGCTTATAAAAAAAAAAAAAAAAAAAAAAAATCAATGCACCATAACATCAACCAAATTATAATTTGGCCATCAAAACGGCCCAACCTTGTATTAAGAGATTAGCACAAAGCGGACTTGACATCCTGGCCAACCATTGCATATAAGCCCTGCTATCATTAAAACAGACCATTGTAGAACTGAATGCACCAGTTTCCAGTAAGCCGATTCTGTAAATATGTTTTGTAATGGCAACAAAGGCCTAATCTCCGTATGGCCGGGAATTGAACCCCATATCGATATCACCCTAATGGAAATATGCAAGAAGTCTCACTTAATTTGAAATCTTCTATAATAATCATAAGAATAAATTGAAGAAAAATATTTACTAAATAATTGAAGAAAATTATTAATGAATTTACCTTGATTACCAGTTCCCGTTTCTGACTGAATTACAAAGTGAATGGCAATACGCATATATTGCGCGGGTGCACTGTCACAATCTCCGGTTTAAGAATGTTTCATATACCCCATGTGTCCATTACTAAGGTCTTTTATACCCTACTATCCCATTAAAAGTGGGTTACTCATTGGAAAACCTCATCCCCCACAATTGAGATTTTGGTATCTGAAGAAAGTTCATCTTTCTTATTACCCCAGTGAGATTTTGGGCCAATAAGTTTCCTTTTGTTGTTATGAACAAAAAACGTCTCCAATTGTGGTCGATCACGTTAATTTTGTCGCTGTGGGGTACATATACAGATTCTCACAGTTGACGATTCAGGTGTATCCCCATAATATGTTCTTAGTATGGGAGGCAATGGGTTGTCTTTGTCTCTTGATCACAATATATATAAATTTGAATTTCTACTTAAAATTATTATCTTAAGTTTTCTGAAATTGTGTATCATAGTTGTTTTTACATTAGAAAATTATCTATTGTTTTGGGTATTATTGGTATACTTGCGCTTTTTTCTATAATGTTAAGCGCCTAGAGGCCTTTGCATTGGGCGCTATATCAAGATTGTTTATTATTATTATAATTTATTTATTAATTAACACCATGACACTGTCCTATAAGCGTCCAATTAAGTTCACAATTTTGCTCTACTATTGAAACGGCAACTCCGATTTAATCATTTTTTATTATCAGACGTTCTGGTGATCTGCTTCCACGCGAGGAAAAAAAACTGAATATGAAAACGACCGTGGACGGGTCACCCACCTATCAGCTCCAAAGAGTCAACAACCTTTCTTTTCTTCAATATCTTCAAATTGCTCATTGCATATTCTTACATTATATAAGCTCTTCTGAGGTTCAATATGCTCAATTTTCTTCTCATTAAAAAAAAGGCCTATGATTTTCCATGCCCACACTCGGAGTACATGGGAAATTGCTCTCCCAACAGGGTCTGTGGGTGGCTATAGTTTTCGCATATATGGTTTTAAACTGGTTAATACCGCATCGAGAACTATTAAACTTTTTCAGAATAATAGGATGTCATACTTTTAAAATTGAACCAATAGTTCAGGTCCAAAACTGGAATTTAAAAATACACCGTAAGAAGAGGCAGAACGACCTGGATAATTAAGAAGTTCAAATTTCTTTCCTGTGATTATAATTGTCGGCTTGTATAGTTTACTCATGACTTTTAATTAAGGGAGTGTAACAGAACAAGTTATTAAAACACATAAAATAACACTATCGTAGCATCGTAAATTTAATTCACAATTGAATTTTGTAGAAGTATTATTTACTGCCGAACGTAAAATTTAACTTTTATAACACGACTTCTTCCTCCTGTATAATCGGAATATAAATATTTTTTGTTGTAAATTGGCCGCGAGGTGTGACTTTATTATTTGCCACTTTCGACTCAAGAAAAAATCTGTATTGATAGAAAATATCTAATAGGGGGTCTCATTAACAACCTGCAAAAGGAAGATCACAAACACCGCACACATCACCTTCGCATACCGGCTATAAAACGCCACAGGTGTTACCCACACAAATCATACCACCTTCATCAGTATAACGTTTGGGTAGAACTCACATATGACAGGATTGTGATAAGTTATGTTTCTCGCGTTCGTTGTGGCGATTGCTAATGTTCCTACAGCAAAGCCAATACTTGCGAAAATTGTTTGCCCAATTGGACCCGGAGTTTGTTCTTTAGAATGCGGTCTAGCAATAGGAAAGAGATCGTGTAAGTAATCATATTTTTTTAATTTAAGGCGGGTTTCTGATAGACAACCTTTTTTCTCACTTAACTACATCAAACTTGAGATTTGGTATTAGACAGAAAATCTCATATTTTCTGATTACCCAGTGAAATTTTTTTTAAAAAGGGTCATATTTCATGCTCCACAACCTCGGCCCCCCCCGAAGTTACTAAAAAATTGGTGCTTTTTTATATCATGTGAACCGTCAGCCTCAGTAATGCTGTGGCGCGTAATCTTAACGTTCAGATGATCGTTTCCTGTAAGAATTTCTCAATTTCGTATTTTCTGTTCGTAAACGGACAAGATTACAGTACTGGGGCACTGTGATTACACACATTTGGCTCTCACAACACCAAGACCGGTGTGAAAGTAATCATTGTCCGGCAGGTATCTTATAGTCCGGGCTCCTCAGACCACACGGGAATAAAACGTGAAACTAATGTTGCGTGAAAGTTCAACTGATCGATTTACCCCTATGTTCACCAATGTTCCCGAACTGTGAGCCCGGAGTACTATATCTTTCCCTGCACACCACCGGATCAACTAAAATATTTTAATTAAGCTTTTCTGAAGAATATCGATTGAACCATAAATAAAACAAAGGGGCTAAGATTGCGAAATGCATCTAGGGAATGTTTCCTTTTGATGTTATGAACAAGAACATCTCCAATGTGGTCGACCACATAAGCACATGGAGGAGATTTTTTTGAGGCTACACCGACCGAGAACGTTTCGAAGGTAATTGGACAAATAAGTAAACAAGAAAACCAAATGAAAAACTATGTTTTGAACTTACCTGCTATCGGAATCTCTCCCACAGAAAAACATGTTTTGATTTTTCTGTCGTGCACGACAGAAAATAAAATAATCTTGCTACATAACGACGACGTATTCGGCTTATTCACTTCGTGTGTGATCTAATAAGCATTCCAAATATGCAAAAAAAAGTGTTCGAAAAAACAGTGGGCGCTTCTTTCTTGAAATGTCCTCGTGCCTCTTTAATTAACATACACTGTCCGATGGGTCAATTTAGTACATATTTTAGCTTCTACTTTTTAATAACAAACAACTCAGGAGCTCGAGTGCAAAAGTCCCCTACCAGCCTTTTCCCCGCACACGCATAAATGAGAAAACTGTATACGAGGAAGATTTTTAAACTTTTAAACTTTTAAATTGGAATCAATCGTGAAATTAAGGACATAAAGTTGAAAGAGAGAAGGAGACGGGACAGAAACTTCATGTTATTTCATAAAATTGCCTGTGTACAAAAATGAGAAAGGTCTGTTTTAATAAACAATGCGTTTGACAATGTTTCACATCTCTTGAAATGTCATTTCTAAGGGTCGGGCTGGAAATTTATCCGACCTGGGAAATGTAAAATTGACCTTTTAGATGCAAAAAAACCACACCACCTGACGTACATTTATTTGTCTACCGGCCTGTGTTCGATCTCATACGGCTCCCAAAAAACGGCCCGACCCGAATTTCCGATTACAATTAGTTTTAACAATACGAACGAATTCACACAATTAGGGATTATTGCAGGATTGGCTTTACACGTATGTATGGGGGATTTTGTCATGTTTTGTTTCTTACAGTAGGGATGAGTTTAAAACTCTCCTGCTTCATATTCAATACTCTAAAACAGGAGTTTCCGTAACCTGACCCATCTGACTAACTTTATTTCCTGACACACTTATGAATTCGGAAACCTTAACGAAATAAACCTGTGCTTTATTCCGTGAAGGGTTTCTGAATTCATAAGTGTGTCAGAAAAAGTGTGTAAGATGGGTCAGGTTACGGAAACTCCCCTCTAAAACTGTATGATACACAATTGACATCCCTTTGGCCACATCCACACAGCCGCTATAAAATCCTGGCTCGTGTAGTGTTTAAAAAATGGGGCTTCAACAGTCATTTTGTACAGTCTTAAAGGGACATTTCGTGATCCACAACCTCGTCCCCCCGATTTACCTCGAAAAAA
Organism: Ophioderma brevispina; assembly: GCA_023653785.1. Taxonomy (NCBI): domain Eukaryota; kingdom Metazoa; phylum Echinodermata; class Ophiuroidea; order Amphilepidida; family Ophiodermatidae; genus Ophioderma; species Ophioderma brevispina. The sequence continues at coordinate 62,081 of JAMKCH010021960.1, read as the reverse complement.
GTTTAGATTTTTATATCATCTGAACCATTAGCCTTAGTAATCCATGTGTACCAAATCTTGGGGTCCAGTGGATCAGCGTTCGGCCCGCACGCCGAAGTTTGTGGGTTCGAGCCCCGCTGGGGTCAATGTGTTTCGTCCTTTTGTTTATTGAGTAGGCGCTTTACCTCAATTACTCCTCTCTACCCAGGTGTATAAATGGGTACCGGCATTATTCAATGCTGGGAAGGTAACAGACTCGCTGTAGATGAGGTGTGGCGATCCCACTACAGCAACATTATATGGTGTAGTCTGGTCCAATCGCTTCGAAAGAGAGATGGGCACTCCGTTCCTGTGTACACAGGTCCGTCCCCTTTACCGTTAACCACACTGACGTGCAAATTTGGTGTATCTGTAAGAAATTTGCAATTTCGTATTTTCTGTCCGTAAACGGACGGAATTACAGCACAGTGGCATATGGGACCGTGGGAAACAAGCATTTGCTCATAACGCAAAACCGCAAGCTCGGGACTCAAATTTTGTGACTAAGCTTTTCTCAAGGATATCTAGTGAACCATGAATAAAACAGATGGTGCTGGAATCACGAAATGCACCTTTAAGGGATCGTCATCCCCTATAAGCTCCCTGACGTATATATATATTATAGAGGCTCATACATTGTCCTATGCTAGATGTCTAAGGGTGACGACAAGTTCTCCGTGCTCTTCAATGCAAAGTCTGGTAGACGTTTCATATAGAATTCCCACTGATGCAAATGAGGTATTACAATTGATTCCGTCATGCGCTGTATGACGTTGTGCAGTAGTGCTTGACGGAATGAATGGCAATACCTCATTTGCATCAATGGGACTTCTATATGAAACGTCTACCCAAAGTCTGGGGGTCTTGAGCTTTGCAGTGAGAGCATGTATTGATTTTTTTTACAAACCTTCACAAATCTCCTTATGGGTAAGAGAGTAAATGACTCTGTGTGGTATCTTTGCAGCAAGGAAGATACACATGGAGGCATAAAAGTATCTTCTGCACATCTTTAATATTTTGTCGAAATCCATTAAGGATAATTTCACATTTTCTGCTGATCTCCCCGGGTACACGATACCAGGAGGAACCGTTCCAACAAATTGCTTACCCTGATCTCGTAATTATTGATAATACAAACAAATCTATCTTTATTTTCGAATTGACTGTTCCTTTCGAAAGAAATATCCATTCGGCTAATGAGCGTAAATTGCTTAAGTATCAAACCCTTCGATCGAACATAATTCAAAAAATTTAAACTATATTGAAGTCGGTTCTAGGCGCCTGGTGGTCACAACTTAGAATATGAAGAGGTTACGCGCTGCCTTCAAATTTATTGGTCTTCAATTTTCGATTAAGTTGCTGACCAAGAAATTAGCAAAAGGCTGTTTATCAACAGGTATTTGGAATGCGCGCAATGAACTTCAGTTCCTTTTCTAAAAATGTAGATTCTTTCCCACATATGCTAGGCCTCTAGTCTTTTTATAGTATTTTTCTGAATATTTTACGTATTTTGGTTTTTAATGTTAAATGGTGCTGTGTGAGCTTGTCTTGTCTTTGTCCTTCCCCCTGCCTGCATGCTGGCCTACTGATGCAGGCCTGCAGCGTGTCCTTGAGGTATTTGTACATTCTCCCAAATTACATATTCTATTGTAGTCTTATTGTTAATTTTGATGTAGTTTAACGATTACTAAAAGAATGATTAAATAAGGCAATTCTCAAGAGATATGGCTGAACCATTTATAAGACTGACAAATGGCTGCGTAAAATAATCATCTTCAGCAACAATGACAATAAAAAAAGCACCAACAAAAGCAGTAACAATATTGAAAACAATAACCACAACTTGTATTACGACAACAACAAAAGGAACCAATATGCTTCACGGATCCAAGATCAAGAAAGGCATTTTAAGGTGATTGTTCCTCTTAATACGGTAACGACAATATTAGAAATTGAATGGAATTTTGAAATGTTTGACATATCTCTGTGCATATATACGTGGACTTGTGTGTGTATGTAAATGTTATCTTTAACGGCTCGAGTTGACGGGCATTCTCAATCGCTGCAAAAAGCAAATGGAGTATTGGCTGTACAGCACTTAAATTCCATAACAAATTGATTCAAGTCCACATTGAGATTTTAATTTTCACACTGTGATTTTAGTATTTCTTTCGCGATTTGCCGTCTATCCTCTTCTGTAGATCAAGCTCAGTGAAATACTTATTCAAATCACGTCAAGATATTTGAAATCAATTTCGATATTTACATTTTTATTTGCGCTCTAGGTAAAGGACGTATCATCTCCTAAATCTTTGCACAAAACAAGCTAACACAATGTTTTAATTTGAAAATTCGCATGTCACAACTGCAGACGTGGGATATTTCATTTCAGCAATTATAGACATAAAAGTAACTCTAGACGACGAGGATGGGATTTACTCTTAAGAACTTATCAAACACGTGTTCGCTCATGGAATAGTTTTGCTTTCTGATTGGTCACGTCTTTGAACGCTAGAGAACTACAGATTTTGAACGTTTTGGGGAAATATTATGAGAAAACAATGGTCAAATTATACCAAAATTATGGGACCCACGCTTATAAGCTGTGTATACCAATGCTTTCATAGCAGAAAGTAGTCTAATGGTTAAGCTCTTTCCTCTGGTGTAAAGGGTTCCCTGTTCAAATCTCGATGGGACCACATGATTGGATTTAATCAGATACACGATTCGGGATTTAAATTGCATAAGACAAAAGAAAAAAATGTGCCCAGTCGGTAGCCCGAAATGCGTTTATTTATTTTAAAGGAGAAAGAAGGATATTCCAAGAACGGTCTCAAATCAGGCCAAATCTAAGATAAAACAGTGGCAAACCATATTATAATGTAAAAATAATTAGTTACAAATATCGGTTTGTAATTATTTATTTCATTTTTTTTTTAAACGAAATTTTCTATCGTCAGGCATTTTTTGCTTTAAAAATAAGATGTTCTCAGTTCATTATTTAAAAAGTAAAAAAAAATGACCGCGTCACCGCGGCCTGCTTACTGAAAACAAATCGGCATAGTTCGATAATACTATCCCATTAATGGAATAAAGCACATGCGACATCAAAGGTGGGAAGGGTATAATGTAATTATGCCAATCTCACAATATCAACGCAATGTTTTTGATAAACGTTTGGTGGCAAAAAAATGAAATTGTGTACACATCCGCGATATGAATTTGATGTTAAAATGCAAACTTGATAGTGCAAGGGAATTTTCTTTGACTTTAATTGGACGTAAAATAATGATACTCTAGCCAGGTTAACAAAACATTCATTCAGTTTTAAATATTCAACATATTCAACATGAAAACTGCACAGATAATACTTCTATGTATATACTAAATCTGGTTTAGTAAAGCATTATAGTTATGTAATTGTACACGGAATGTATTTGATGACATTGATGTTATGAATAAACAGCATTTGACCAAACTGTCTCGTATTCGACATGAACTACATTTTAAACCAACGGTGTGATATTTCAACAGAATAATAGAAATGTGTAGGATCAGTGTATTTTGTTGACCTTTAGCAGTAGAAGTGCTAAAATAATACCGATATTGTGTAGAAATTTATGAGTGCCTATTGATGTACTTAAAGTGAGCTGAGTGTTTTTATATTAAAAAAAGAAAAATAATACTGGGATTAATACTCCAGAAGTAGTTACGATAACAATACGCAATTAAAACTCAGAAACGTATGTTCCTGCCTTTCGTTTACCTAGAGTATATTTAGCAATTAATAAGATGTCTGACCATTTGATTATGTGTGCCTTGATAGTCAGGTGAAGGAGCGATGTGAGATAGAGTACAATACAATCAACTAATCAAAAGATGCTTCGCGGCTTTTCGTCATTAAACATTCTACATCAATTTTCATATTTATAATGCAAGTTAATGCAAAAATCCAATGAATGCTTTGTGTTTTATTTGTATACAATCATAAGAGTGTGAAAGATTGTGCCCTTGCATGTGACATGACAATGCTTTTGATATTTTTCACGATATATCAAGCTGAAAACTATAACCATTTATCTAACCAAAACTCTAAACAAATTTGCTGTGAATGTTGTGGAGGGTACACTTTTACAGAATGTCAAAAAACTTTTACCCTAAAAGCGTGCTCAATTTCAGGTCTTTAATAAACATTTATGCAAATTATACATATTTAAAAGTATTGACAGATTTGGTTTTGCATACATTAACATGTATTTTGATGATGTGTTATGTTAAAGATAGCCTGTCCGTGTTACTAGCAAACGATACTGATTTCGTTAAATAAGGGACAATTTAGTCATTTTTGGGATCCAAATTCAATGTAAAAATAATTTGCATACATATTTATTAAAGACTGAAATTGGGGTGCTTTTAGGGTAAATATTTTGGGGGACACTCTGTAGTTTGGGAAAACACGTATATGGTATTTTAAATTCAAAGTATTATCTTCAACATTATCTTCAACAAAATATATCCATGGAAATTTACCCGTAAATGTTTTAAAAGGTAGTAGACTCGTTGTTTGGAAACAAGTGGATGATATTATTCTTAGATTGTATATTTTACTGAAATCATTTTTTTAAAGCACTTAAAATGTAAATTGGTCTACTTTTAAAGGTGCTTGTTCCGATCCACGTCTATCGTGTTCTCTACTTGATATGAAAGCTTGGCACTTGCACATACGCCCCATCAAGTACCGTGGGAAACAGACTTGCGGTTTTGTAGGTAGAAGTAAAAATGCATATTGCAAAGCCCTATTCAATACTGTGCTAATATTGATGGTTAACCACTAAAACGGCGATTTATCGTTTATATCCTGGTAATGAAATGGATGTGAGGGCTCATATTTCAGGACGACAATGAGAAAAATACGGCTTTTCATCTGATATCAAAATCGATACTACTTCCGGGTAAATCAGGGGGGTCACAAACACGATCGGAACACGCACCTTAAGTATTATAGGTAAGCAACTTAGAGTTGTACTTTATATTGGAAGTGTTATTTCTCTTTAATATAATATTTCTCTTTATATATAATTAAGAATTCTGTACTAAATTGCTTTTGACTACTTTCTGTTTTTTTCTTGTCTGTATCTTTATTTGTGTGTCTTTGTATCGTTTTGTCTGATTTGTTTTTTCCCGTAATGTTTGCTCTTCAGGGGTATAACACTTTCAGGCTTCTTGCTTTTCGTTATACCTCCTACATCATTGTTGTTTTTTAACATTTGTACATTTTTTTATATGTAATTGATGGAAAAAAATAAATGATTGATTGATTGATTAATATTTGAAAGCCGTGGAAATATAACAATGTTTTATCATTAGTAGTATTAAGTGTAGTATTAGTTTACATAATACTTACATAGTTTTTGTATTATTATTATTACTATTAATATTATTATTATTACTGTTATTATCATTATCCAATTTTTATATAGATTTGTTAACATCATATTATCCCATTTTGAACAAACCAGACTTTTGCATTTACACATGGCCTACTTCGAAAAACAAGAACCCCGAACAAATCAGGATAGAATCTTTCCGTTATGAAACTAGAATGATTTGTAAATTAAATATCCGGATCAGAACAATTAAATTAATATGTGGGGAATTTAAATCTAAGAAATACTCATAAAATTAAAATGGAATCTTAGAATCAATTGGAACTTTCAGCGTAAGTTTATTTAGCGGGTTTTGTAGAACGAGGCCAAAACAGTAGAAGTTATGATCTCAATTAAATCCCTAATTGAGGACAACCCGTACCCACCCCCCAGGGCTCGCGCAGGAGAGAATTCGGACGAGACACACACACCGATCAGCGGACAGCAGAGCCATAAATGAAATGCCAGCGCTCAACGCTAATATATGGATTATATTAAATTTCTAAGCTAATGTAATTCATTTCCAAGCGGTATAAAAACATATTCTGTCAATCTTATCAAATCGTATAGGTCAACATACATCTGACGACAGTTATACCTTCGAACAGATGGGCACAAATAAAAAATCAATCTAATTACAAGTGTATTTTCACAATTACAATGATTATTTGTTTTACTTCCAGGAAACTGAATGAGGATATGCCTTTAGAGAGAGCCGAAGAAAATGAACAACGTCTCATCTAACCTCAGCACTGAACTACTAAGGTAACAGTTAACATCCAGAACTATTTTAATGACAGAAATTACACAGCTAGTTATATTAGGTTATCACGAATCAGGGAGTTTATAACGTTAACTGATAATTTGTTTTTCCCATCCCTACTAGCTCTTAATAGGGGACACTTGTTCACTATTTGAATTTAATGAAATTGATGAGATCTATTTATAACATTTAATAAGAGGGAGTTATAATTACAATGGGTTAAAAGCTTAATAAAATTCTATGTAAAACAATTTTGGTTTTAGACATATAAAATAACATTTTAGAAAGAAATTAATGATGCAAGAAACCTATCATCGTCACCATTATAACACATGTACCCCAAAACGAGCTACAACACAGCCACACAAACATATGGGAAAAACAGTTTCACAGAACTACTAATTGAAAGCCATTAAACCAATAACAGCATATTTTAAGAGCGCCCCCAATTTTCTAAATATTTTGAGATTTTTGCACAGTTGTATTGGTAAGTAGCTAGTAAACTATACCTGTGAATAGTAGAGCTCGAAATTCTCTATGTGTCGCAAACGAAAGAATTTTGTAATTAGAATAATTAATATCAGAGATCTCTGACAATAAATCAACGGGTGTTGGAAACGTCCTTCCAATATAGAATCACCCGGAAATAGCGCCATGTACGTGTCTATGCTCATTCATTAGTTGTTCCGTCGGTTCAGGAAGGTCAAATTAGAGGTAATTTTCTTGAGGTGGCACTTTTCATCATGGACAGACATAAACTTAGCATTTCCAGCTCTGCCGTTAAGTACAATCGGGGATCCAAATTCTAATTACAAAATCGCTAATTTATGATAAATACGCATTTTTAGCATTGTCGTTCGCAGGTATAGTTAACTAAACAATTACCAACGCAACTGTGCAAAAATATAAAATTTTGAAAATTGGGGGCGCTCTTCAAAATATGTGCTGTTATTGCTTTAAAAATGGACGCAATTTTAAATGAAATATATTTGTTGCACAATCAGTTAACAACATTACATGACAGGAGCGGTAAACATTTTCCCATTAGCTTTAGAATGCATGTTGTCGAATTTCAAATCGTTCCTAAAATGTTGTGGAATTTCAAATCGTTCCCTAAAAGCAAGATGAGAAGATGGGGAAAAGGGTCTTTATATTCCTATTTTATTCCTGCACAGGGTAGTAAAAATGAAAGCGTGGAATTATGTGAATCTTGAGACAACAAAGAGGTTAAGATGCTAAGCCCGATGCGTGTGTTTGTACTCTGGAGTGGAATTCTTTCGTTCATTGATATCGATCGAACAAAAGAATCCACGTTTCGCGTATACGCATCTAAACCTCGCTAATGTCGCGGCTCCAATCGCACTTGTCAGACAGGACAATTTTTGTTTTGACAAATGCCAAATCTTTCTTTAATGAGCCAATCGTCACCCGTCAGAAACTTTGTCGACAAAGCTATTAAATGGCTGACGTATGCCATGCAGAGCTGAACAATGGGACAGAGCCTTGTACCTGCCCCTTCCCCATCACCATTCACTAATCGTTGTTTTCACTATTAATTTGTTACAGATACCAATGCTAAATCCTGGAATGACCTGACTCTAGGAGAACAAGGATGGAGATTTTCTTTCTTTTAAGAACTTCACTATTTGAATTTTTTCTTACCGTGTTAGGATCGTTTGTGGGTGCCCACCCTCGCGGGAGTCTGAGGGATAAAACAATATCGCAAAAAGGGCAATCTTTAGATTATCACTCTTGAATTAATCCATCAATTTTGTAATGGTGACCATTCGTGAGCTTCCCAAAGCGTTTTATATCAATAAACATAAGTTCTGAGATGTCAAATGTTCGCCTTTGAGATGGAATATTCTGAGTAAAAAGAAAATTGAACTCGATGAGTATCTATGATCTGTACTTCATGTCCTTGCGGGAATATCCAAAATTAAAACAAAAGAAGAACTTAAACATTTTCTGAAAATCTTAAGGAACATCTTCGAGGAAATTGAACAAAAAAACAATCGCATTTTCGTCAGAGTGTTGATGAGTGATATTGTAAATTACTAATTGTAATTTCATAGAACAAAATCGAGGCATACATTATCCTCTACAAACTGGGATGAATATAAGTGCAATTATTCATTTTAACTTCACACAAATCTCTAAATATGGTGTGAACTAATATTCACAATGCACTCTTCAGTCTACATCCGTTGTTAAGATAGCCTAGTTGGAGCAATTTGCACACAATTCATGTATGGGAATATGAAATAAAGTCCCCTTCATACCTTCTGCCCTGCAGTGCATGAGTTTGCATTGTGATAAGATCGATCAACTTAAAATTCGTCTGTTCAAATCTTAATTTAAATTAACTTTATCGAGGCACCAAAAGCAGTATATGGTAATAGACTAGGATGCCAAGCAGCACCACAGATGCAGATGAGGCATGATGAGACCTTAAGGGACTTCAAGATTCCTTGGAAGGGCGCCTCAATGGCTGACGAGCTAGCTTTTTTAGTAAACACATGACCTACCTCCAATTAATAAACATCCCAAAGAATTTCGTAATTAAACTAAGCGATTTTGGCGCGAAGTGTCCGGGTCCGATATTACATTAGCGCAATAGCTTATAATTGTAGAACTGCATATAAAAATTACTCAATAAAATGAAAGCAATGCTAAAATCACTTGGATTGTCAGCATAGGTATTATGTGGTCCTCTGGAGAAGTAGGGTAAACCGAAGCGGTTATGATCACCATAGAATATCTGAATATCACTTTAAGGTTTCATATTGAAGTAAGAAATAGTCGTATTGATTTTACCTTGGCTGGGACGACTGATGTATTTGTCTACGTGACATCATGGGTCACATCGTCCATATAGAGATAAATAAAAAACTGCGTCTGAATGATTCATTATAGTAATTTGTATTAAGATGACGCCATCTACTAAAACATACTACAAATCGTCATCTACCTTTGTTAAATACGATTTTCCTATTTATTAATAGGGTACAACATTGTCAAGTACAACATTGTCAAGTTCGATAAAGGTTCAATACCTCTATGTGTCAGAAGATCATGTCAAACTACAGTTGCACGTTGACACTTTGAGCGATTTAATAATCAGTTATGCAGTTTTTATTCCTTCATGTCTGTCTGTCTTGCTTTCTGCGTCTTTCTGCTTCTTTCTTTTGCTGTCTTTCGTGTATTTAGTTCTTTCGGTCGTTTATTTATTTCTTTCGTTCTTTGTTAGGTCGGTCGGTTCATTCTTTTTTTCTCTTCATACAATTAATGTCATTAAAACAATCACAATCAAATCAAGATTATCTGATGAAAAGGTGCACGGAGTGGTTAATGGAATGTAGATTAAAATTAATGACATTACAAAATACAAAACGTATGCAGGCTTTACCTGTGTCTTTATTGTATAATTGTCGTTGCCAATAGTTGTTATAAGGTCAAAGGTCCAGGAAATCGGTTTGGTGTCAAGTCTACAGGATAGACCAGAAAGCATTCACTATTTGTTTGTGATGACATCATTTGTGGTACCATTGATCATCACAGAGTAAAGACAATGACAGGGGACTGTGTGAATCTATTCATGACCACTGGGATTGATCTCCAATAGTTTCACAAATGATGTCACTGTAGTGTGTTGAACAAAGTTGAGCTTTCAGCGTTAATACGGCTTTTAGTTTTTGATCTCAACACATCCTCTTCAAGTGAATTCGTACCTTTGACAATATCTGTTTACTGCCAGGAATAAAACCATCATTTTAGCATAATCTCTCTTGCCCATCATTATACTCCATTTGAACTCGCTAGGGCAGTTACTGAACACTGTCGTTTTCACACGAAAATTGACAATGATGTCCAAATTGGCTTTAACTTTTTGTTCACGGCACTTGACTTTACTTAGCGTGTTCAAATTCATGTGGGTACACGAGCTACTAAGGTATTAGAAGGAAACCAAAAGTTTGTTGTTACAAACATGGCCACGTAGACGAGGCTTAAAGGGATTTAGACAAAGGAATTCCAAGTTTGCGTGTGTTACCTTAGTGTTAGGTATTTGTTAGTGTAACGCATAAATAAAACAACTAGGGTCGGTCCCCGGGTTTCGTGATCACCGGCTTGAATGACCGTTGTGAAAGCAGATATAGTCCGGTGAAGCCATAGTCGCGGGCTCCATATACGATAACGGAATAAAGCGTTGAAACTAATGTTGCGGCGTAAAGAGTCCAATGAATCGATTGCCCTATGTCCACCATTGTTCCCGGACTTGAGTCGCCGGACACTGGTTTACTTCTACACCGGATCAACAATCAACTTCACCAAGTTCCATGTCCATACCGAAGTTTACCCCATGACCTCCTTTGACCTTGAATACCCCTGATGACCTTTTAAATCACACTACCATACAAACTCGGTCTTCGGACGGTCCAGGGCACCCACCCCTCCACGTTTCAGGACGTGCACCCTCGGTCTCCGAGAAATGCGCGTCAGTCCAGACAGACAGATACAGATAGACAACGCAGACCACCGATGTGAAATCAGATAGAGTCCGTCGGGTGGCCTAAGTCCGGGGCTTCCTAGACTATAACGGAATACAGCGTGAAACTAATGTTGCGTCAGAGTCAACTGAATCGATTACCCTATTGTGCACCATTGCTCCCGGACTAGAGTACGCCGGACAATGGATTACTTAACACCGGTAGTTAAGAATTATGTTTCCTGTAGAATTTTCAAGTATGTGGGGGGGGGTACATATAAACAAGCACACACACATAGTAACCACCCTCACAGAAAATATACTTTAACCGCGCTAGAGACACTGGCACATTTGAAAAAATTAGTGCGGCCTCACGATTTGTAAAACATATGCATGTTGTATAGCTTTACATACATTACCCTCACCTGAAAGGATAATGAACCACATCATGCTCCTTATGGGAAAAACAGAACGATTTATAATTAAAATGTCGCTGGCGACATTTTTCATGCAACGACGGAAATGGCGTTTAACACAAAAACAACACACGCCTACTTCCTTCCCATGGTATTGCACACTGTTTGACCGGTCTGTGACCTTGGTGGTTTTTAATATCAATGAGTAAAGTCTATGTAATAAACATATTGTTGATTAAAGTTATAGGTAAGGCCATGCCACTTGATTTTTTGAGTTTCTTGTTGGAGATGTTTAAAATTTTGACGAGCGAGAATTCTTCATTCTCATTATTTCATTATTTTGTGTCAATTCATATCGACTTTCAATTGGACATTAAAACACAATGTTTGAGTGGTTCAAATCGCAAAAAAGGCAATAATTCCTCTATACATGCGTTAAATATGTTTCATATCAGGTTGGAATGTGTACACTATTGAAATTAAAATGTCATCTAAAGCTAAATTTTAATTTACATTTGTGAGTTTACCGTTACTTTTTATTCCAGACTTAAATGTATCAAAAAACATGATTCTGAAAGGAAATTGCAGACAGAGGCACACATGTACGATGTCAATGACCACGTTTCTTTTTGTCACCAGTGTTCAACATTTAGTATGAATCCAGAAGAATACTATCACACAAAATCTCCATCCCTACTCATATGAAACTTACACCACCTATACGCAAGGCTTAAATTCACTGAGAAGTTAGTCTGTTCATTCCTTGTAAATATTACTGCAAACTGAGTATTAAGGAGAAATATACTCAGTTTAAAATCGGAATGAAAATTAGGGTTTTTTAAAAAAAGACAAAACTTAAAAAAAAAAAAAAAAAAAAAAAAAATCAGTGTCGGTCAGCACTCCTACCAATTTGAGTTCATTCAAGGTTATTGAACGATGAGGTAGAATGAGAATATTTCATTTTGTCAAAATATGCAAAATTAGGTTTTTAAATACCAAATATTCACAGAATGTTAAAACAAAAGGCGTAGGTCTAGCATTCTACCATGTTTGAAATTTAAGGGTTTTTGTATTCATTGAGTTTAGAGTGAAATCTCATGTGTTCAATCATTTTAAAGTTAGGCATCACTTGGAACCACCAAAATAGAGCCTACACACATGTGCCACCCAAGAAGTAGAACCATTAAATAGCGGACGTTATAAAATGGAACCAGTAGACACCAGGAACCACCCACAATATTGGGATCCACCAAAATAGAACTGACAGCTACAAGGAAACCTAAAAATGAAACCAGTACTAGCCATGGTGGACACCACCAAGAAAGTAGAAGAACAAGTAGACACTAGGAACCACCAAAATATTGAAACCAGTAGTATGGGAAACCACCAAAATGGAACAAACACAAACACAAAGAAATTAAAACAAAAAACTTGAACCAAATACACTGGGAACACCAAGGAATGGAAACCAGTCGCAACTGTGAACCACCCGCAACTGGGAACCACATACAATTGTGAAATGGAATCAATCGCCACTGGATACCACCCAAATAATTAATACCGTACAAACTGGGACTACCACCAAAAAAATGAATCCAACAGCCCACAATGAACCAGTAAAAAAAAAAAATTGACACCAGTAGACACTCGGAATCACCAAGAGAATAGAGGTAGGACACTCGAACCACCAAAAAATGGAAAATAAGACACTAGGAAACACCAGTATTTGGAACCATTAGCCCAATGGAAACACCCCCACTTTAAGAACTGTAACAGCTACAAGGAACCCCAAAGAAATGGGCACTGGCAGAAACCCTCGGAAACAACAAAAAATAAAAACAGGCGACAGCAATTTCCCCCTCCAAGAAATTGAACATCTCTACTAAATACTGGCTACATTGTCAGTGTTACCTTTTGCATGTATATATGGGAACTGTGCAATCTATCACAATAGTGGATGAGTTTGTCCAAGTGGGGGAAAAAATATGTATTCATGAGGTAGAGTGAAATCATTCTCAGTTTGATCAAAATATGCAAATTAGATTCATTATAATACCAGATATTAAATGACTATAAACCAAACAGAGTAGGTCTAGCATCCCCACTAAGTTTGAAAGTCCATTGGTCACTGGCATCATGAGGTACCAGTGAATTCATTTATTTTTGCTATAATATCTGCAAATTATGTCATTACAATGCTTATTAATATTCACTGGTGTAGGAGCAAAACATTGTTAAAATACCAGAAACAATCAAAGACTATCAACCTACCAAATTTAAAGTCCATCAGTAATTGTTCAGTTCAAGCAATCATCAATCTTTACAACTACACAATCACATACAGAAAAAACCATAGACATATTATTAGCAAAAATAGAGTGGCTAATTATTCTACAATCTGTCAATATTCAGTAGTCCTCATTAGGTTGTCCGGCAGTGTACTGCACGTGCACAAGCGGTGTGATTTTAGATCACATCAAAGGATATCTAAATGCAAGTTTAAGGTCTACAAGGCACAAGTCGGGCAATCGGGGATATTGCGCGCATATTTGAAGGAGGTTTGAAAAGCTATTGAAAGCTTTAGATCTTGTCGAACATGGGCCAAAGTGGGGGGGGAAAGTGGATATTTTTTAAACAGGGAAAAAAGCAACTATAAGAAAAAGATGTCCCGCATCACAAGCCAGGTAACAGAAAATTGCGGTCCGAGTCGTCCCTGATGGGGACCGGCGGGGGCCGAAAGATTGAAGACCCCCAGAAAAAAAAATGGGAGAGAGAAAAAACCTCGCCGAAGAGGAAATCAGGTCGAAATCTCATTTATTTACAAATAATGAATTATTATAAAATAATTGAAATATTGACAGGTCAGTCAAATCCGAACCGGCGGCAACAAGAGGAAACTAAAAATCAAGGTGCACAGAGCCTAAACTTGAAGTTTAGCCTACAAATTGATCGGTGTGAAGGAGATATGGTCCGGCAGGATCATAGTCCGGGCTCTATTGACGATAACGGAATAAGCGTGAAAATAATGTTGCGTGAAAGGTAAACTGAATCGATTGCCATATTGTTCACCCATTGTTCCCGGACTGTGAACCCGGGGCTTATATTTTCTCCTGCCACACCTGATGTCTTTAGCCTCGTATTTTCTGTTTTTGTTTGTGGTATTTAGTTTGTGTAAAAATATATGTTCTATTCTCCCAAGGACTAGACTATCATTGGCATGTACCTGGATATGTATTAATTTTAATTGTCCGTTAGTAGTACCATTACATAAACATGGATTCTTAATATGGGTTATTCCAATAAAACCTATTTAGATAAAATATTTACGTTGCAAAAAAGGGCGGTAAGGATTGGTTACGAATAGTCCTTATAGAGTCATTCGGGACCATCATTTTCAAAATTCAATTGGTTGAATGTATTTGATACAGATAAGCTGGAACTTGGAGGGTGTTTATGTTATAAACACTATTTGTTTGTTACTGACCAATTACCAAAACCTTTTGAGAATTTACTGTGTAAAACATGCCCAAATACATAAATACCATACAAGAAATGCCACACAAGATAGTATTAATAATAACAGGAAAATTTTTTCCGATAGCGCTGTGAAGAAAAATTCGGACCCAAAATTATGGAATTTCTAATTTAATATAAAAAAAGAAAAATTAAAAAAAAAAAAGTGTTTTAGAAATCAATTCAAATCTATACTCGTAGCTGAATATGAATGGTTTTGTTGGGGAGTCTTGTTTGGGTGTATGTGTATGTGTTTCATTTTGTTTGGTTTTGTATGAAACTTTTTAGGTTTAGGGATTGTCACATCTGGCCTTATTGACCTCTCGATCATCTCCTCAATATCATTGTTTGCGTCTTTGTAAGATTAGTGATATTGAAAGAAAAGTTTGACTTGATTGATTGATGCGAGCAAAATTGAAGAAAATTAATATTTTGTGAAATTGTGTCAGTGCCGCTTTAAGTGGACAAGGGGGGGTTATAGGGGCCCGCACAAAACTACATTTTGCAAGGTTTACGACAACGAAATACTTTTTCGACTCTATTTTTTGTTAACTTTTTGCTACGCATCATTTTCATTGAAAAAACTATTAATCATCGCCCCGTTAGTAGATCAATTAGGTTGGCTCCCTAGGAACTAAACCCCACCTTGTCCACCAACGGGATTGTTAGTAACCCAGGCTCCACGGAAGTGTTAATTTAGTAGTCAATTGGAAGTTCACACCAACATGCGAGGTTTACTCTGGCGTGAGAAGAAGGCAATACATGATGGTGCTCTCATAGTGTCGAAAATGCTCTGAAACTAATGTTCCTGATTGAGGTATTTTAGTAAACCTGAATTCATTATAAAATTAGTATTAGATGGTCGCGGAAGTCAAGTTTTCCGAGGACAATTTTAAAGGTTGGTCAAGATAACGTGACGTCTGATTAGCGCTTTAAAAAAGAATGAGTTAAAAGCGAATGAAATTTAGTTGCGAAAGAAGCGTGGTCTCTGAAGCTTATACACTGTTGTTCATAAAGCTGGAAATGTAATTTGTTTCAGACCCAATCCTAAAAGGTATTTTTATTTGAACGCCTCAGTAAATCATAGGTGAATGATTACATGATGAGTCCCCACTACCCAGGGAAGTGAACCAGGCATAATTTGAATTACGTAACAATGCCTTTGTTGAGAGCCTCTAAAAGGTCCAGTAGTATGTTGTTTGTCCTTTTCCCTGCGCCACGCCTGTATGCAATAAGTCACGTTTTCAGCAGTTGGTTGTTACCTTCAACCACAAAACTAACACAGAGGTTCTCTCGGCCATGCCTGGTTCCAACGGCATTGTCAATCAAGCCGAGAGTTGCTTGCACTCCAAGGGAAGAGTACAAAACAGCCAATGTCGCTGTTTTACGCGGGAATTATCGCAAAGTGTGCGGTCTGTAAATTCCTCAGACTTCATCGAGAGGTGGATCATTTGATGGCCATGAAAACCTCCAGGACGACCACGATCGACTACCAGACCGAGATGATCGCCGAAACTCTCATTTCTTTCCCCTTATACGCTCTTCTGTGCCGCAGCGTCCGGTAAATACCAACGAGCCGTACCTTCGTCGTTACCCTGTGGAGCAGACATATGGGAATAACGTTCCCGCCAAACTGTAAATCGGAGATTGCTTCGACATAGTTACCGAGCAGGACCAATGACCAAATATTCACCGTTCACCACAGAGTTCAGAGTTTCTCGACTTCGCTGGGCTAGGGAGCACAAAAGATTACAGCTCGGACACTGGCGACATGTTATCATTATGGACGAGAGCCGCTATATCCTTGACCATCAAGATAGAAGACAAAGGGTTCGTCGATTATGTGGTGAGAACCTGCGAGATGATTGTTTTCAGGAATCGACTCAAGGTGGTGGCGGCTCAATGGTGGTATGGGCCGGTATTCATTAAGGAGGAAAAACATTCACTCATCCACTGATAGTGCCAGGTGGAGGAAACATGAACGCCGTCGTGTACCTGGACATTCGGGAACACCAATGCCTGCCACATGCAAGAAGGGTTTATGCAAACAATTTTCAGCTGCAAGACGACAACGCCACGATGCACAGGGCCGCTGTAGTGAGACAAATTCGTGAGACAGAGGGGGTGGAGCAGATACCATGGCCTGCTTGCTCCCTTGATGTGAACCCTATCGAGCATGTCTGCGATGCCATAGGCCGAGCCATCAATGACAGAGACAACCTTCCTCAAACTCTACAGGAGTTAGCTCAGACTTGACCGATGAGTGGGACGCTCTGCCCATTTGACATCACAACACAATCTTGTGGACAATACCGCGACCCTCGTGATTGAAGCATGATTATGCCAGAGGTGGCCATACTCAATATTAGTGACTGATTGGCATTTTAAACAGTACTATTGAACATTCCGATGCATGAAATCACCCAAAAATGTGTTATCTGTAAAAACTGAAAAATTTTAACAAAATCCTTAAATCTGTTGTTCAAATACACCCTTTTCCTTTCAGGCTAAGGACACAGCTCGTAAAGGGTCAAGTAGTGTGGCGATATACACCCTAGTATCAAAAATAATTCACACTGTAAGAATCATTCCATGAAAAAGTGGCAAAATTATTTTATTCCAACTTTATGAGCAACTGTATAGAAATCCCAACAAATTCTAGAGCATCCCAAATCATTAATTGAATTGTGTGCTTCAAAAAAGTATCTGTACGTATTACTTTATAAGTTTTAAGAAAGCTATACATGGGCTGATTTACATCGATTTGATATGTGCAAGGTCGTTTGCCAATTGTATTTGTGCAAGCTCATGCTAAATGACCCTATCCAACAATTTTCACTGTGATGTGAATAATCGTACAAGTTTTGGTGACCTGCCGGCTAACTGCAAATTTGGATGAACTCAAATGAGAAGCCCCTGTTATGGCTGCCAATGAGGTGTTGACAAGTCAAACCGGATTGATGTATTGTTGCAAAGCAAACTCCGGAGCAAGAAAACAAATTAAACAGAAATGCATACTAATATGAAGGCTAAAGCAAATATCCGCCTATTTCAACAAGCCATACAAAGCCAAAAAGATAATGTTATAATAACTTGTTAGTTCGACAAAACCAAGTGATTGTTGGAATTCGTCACTCAACGTCGGAGGACTTCTTCAGAATGTCTTAGTATGGTCATCTGATTGTATTTGCCGGGAACTTGGTTTCCATGGTTGCAAATTGATGTTAGACTTGCTCACAGACTTTAAAAGATAATCTTAGACATGGCTCAGTCAGTAGATGCCCCCTTCCCTATTAAGGGTGTATCTCCTCTCTTTCAAATCAATTTGCAACCATGGAAACCAAGTTCGCGGCAAATACAATCAGATGACCATATTCAGACATTCTGAAGAAGTCCTCCGACGTTGAGTGACGAAATATTAAGTGAGTTCCAACAATCACTTGGTTTTGTCGAACTAACAAGTTATTATGATTTTTCTACAAACCTGATGAATCTTTTCAAACAAAAAGATAATGATCTTGAAATAAAGCAATAAAATATTTTAAATTCTGTAATGGCCGGGTGATATAATCAAGTCACTAAATTGCATGCTCCATTTGAATGCCCTTTTCTCTTTTACGCAGTGTGCTGGACATACAGGAAATAATTGATAACAAAGTTATCAACTCCCTGAACACTTAATACACAGTAGATTTGATGAGTGGTACTTTTTTCATCTGAATATGTTATCTTGGGAAATAAACTAAGCCTCCGGAAACGACTTCAACGGAGAATATATAAAATATCAAAATGTTGCCATGAATGTTGGCAACTGACTGAATATATAACTAGACAAGCTTGTATACTCTCTATTCAAAGTAATTTACTTTACCCATTCCAGTGAGAATATATAGCCAGATAACGAATAAAATCTTTCGGATACAATTAAAATTGAACTCCTGAAATCTTTTCGCCGGAAGCTAAGGCTTGAGATTGGTAAGATCACTTCAAGTTAGGCGAGATGGATGAGAATAGTGCAACGACCGTGCTTGAAAGAGAACCATATCGTTATTGTGGAAAGTATGAATTATTGTTTTCTGATGCTAGCGACGGAAGTAAATTGCACTTCAGTAGATAAAAGCGAAATAACTGATACTTTCTTTTTTCTTTCTTTTTTTTATAATTTATTTTTATAATTTCTTATGTGCAAGAACTTTACAGAACCTGGAAAGGTTGACACTTTTGAAGTAAGCATACCATAGTAGTAGTAGTAGTAGTAAGTAGTAGTAGTAGTAGTAAGTAGTAGTAGTAGTAGTAGTAGTAGTAGTAGTAAGTAGTAGTAGTAGTAGTAGTAGTAGTAGTAATTGATATCAGAACTTTACAGAATCCAAGCAGTCGCCTATGTTCCTTGGAATACTCTAACAATCCAGAATATTCCTTTATTTTTTAAGTAGAACTGGTCAACAGTTTTGTCGTCCAAGGACACCTTAAATGCATTAAGAAGATTATATCATAACAAATTTGCTCACGTCACTCTATAATGTCATTGATCTCTTGGCCGACCATGCCACATTCACTATGCATAAAGTCGCAGTTCCTTTTGCAGTGTTCAAAACTCCATTTCACCAATATCTTCATCAAACACATCCCCTGCTTTTTGTATAACTATAATAGCTTGATTTCATTTCATATAGCTGACTCGGTTCACAGACAGTTATTGACTGTCGCTTTTGAGGTTTTGCCATCGCGATGAGTTCTAAATTAAAGTACTCTTTGGCATTTGAGATACACAAAATCAAACTTGTGTGGAAAATCGCATTTGGAATAGAGCTGTTTTTTGCGGTTAACATCAAGGGTTGCCATAACCTTATTCGTCACGTTTCGTGGAAATGCATATGGATTTCACGGTACAATTGAAGCAATAATAGAACATTTTTTTTGAAGAGCGCCATAACTGTTGACAATATCTACTTAAAAATAAAGGAATATTCTGGATTGTATAATAACGTTGCTACTATTTTAAATTCTGTAAAATTCTTATATCAATATACTACTATGTTGTTGTTATTATTGTTATTGTTATTATTATCACTATGGGTACGTTTACTTCAGAAGTGTCAACCTTTTCGGGTTCTGTAATTTTCTTGCACATAAAATAGGGACGAACCTGTATACAAAGTAACGGAGTGCTCATTTCTCTTTGGAAGCGACTGGGCCAGACTCCACCACATAATGTTGCTGTAGGGTGATCGCTAAACCTCTTTTACAGCGAGTCTGTTACATTCCCAACATTGAACGATGTCGGTACCCATATATATTCACCTGGGTATATATGAGTAATTGAGGTAAAGCGCCTTACTCAAGGGCGAAATACATTGGCCACAGCGGGGCTCAAACTCACAACCTTTGGCGTGCGGGTCGAGCGTTGTCCTGTGGACCACATGTGCCCTAATTTATTATTACTACTACCATGGGGATGTTTACATCAGAAGTGTCAACCTTTTCGGGTTCTGTATATTTCTTGCACATAAAAAAATAATAAATAAATAAATTAAAAAAAGATAGTATCGGTTATTTCGCTTTTATTATCACTACTACTGCAGTGCAATTTATTCCGTCGCTAGCATCAGAAAAGCATAATTAATATTTTCCTCAATAACAATATGTTTCACTTTCAAGCACGGCCGTTGCACTATTCTCATCCATCTCGCCTAACTTGAGGTGATCTTACCAATCTCAAGCCTTAGCTTCCGGCGAAATTATTTCAATGGTTCAATTTTAATTGTATCCGAAAGATTCTGTTCTTTATCTGGCTATACATTCTCACTGGAATGAGAAAAACAAATTTACTTTGAATAGAGAGTATACAAGCTTGTCTGGTTATATCTTCAGTCTGTTGCTAACATTCATGGCAACATTTTCTATGTTTTATTTTCTCCATTGAAGTCGTTTCCGGAGGCTTAGTTTATTTCCCAAGATAACCTTTTTTCCGATGAAAAAAGTTCCACTCACAAATCTACTGTCCGTTAAGTGTTCAGGGAGTTGATAACTTAGTTATCAATTATCTCCTATGTCCAGCACTGCGTTAAAGAGGAAAAGGCATTCCGGCCGTTACAGCATTTACATTATTCATTGATTTATTTCAAAATCATTCAAATTTTGGCTTTGTATAGCTTGCTGAAATAGCTACAGGTTCGTTTTAAATTGTTTTCTTGCTCAGGAGTTTGGCTTTGCAACAATACATCAATCCGATTTTACACATTCCAACACCTCATTGCAGCTGAGGCTTCTCACTTGAGTTTAGTCGGCAAGTCAACCAAACTTGAACCATTATTCACAGTGAAAATAGTTGGACTTGGACAGGGTCATTTAGCATGAGCTCGCACAAATACAATAGGCAAACGACCTTGCTATCGTCCACATTCCCTGTACGCGACTGCAGCTCAAATCGATGTAAATCAGGCCCATGTTATAGCATATGAGAGTTCAATTCCGCGATGCCAGTAAATGTAAGGTTATACATTTTCCGAGGTCTCGCTTTCTTAAAACAGAGTAATACGTACACCAATGTTTTTGTAGCACGCCATTCAATTAATGATTTGGGTTGCATTAAAATTTGATGGGATTTTTATAACTTCAGAGACCACGCTTTCTTGAAACTTATAAATTCATGGCTTTTAACTCTTACTTTTAACCCCATTCACATCATACTAGACCAACTTAGATATGTAGTTGGCATTACGCAACAATAATATATACATTATTTTATAATGAGTTAATTTTTTAAGACTTCGAATCAGGACATTTTCTGGAGCGTTTTCGACCAGCTTTTGAGGTCACAGCGATTTATTAATAATGGGGTGGGGTGGGGTGGTTGCCACCCTTATCCATCTCTTCAAGATAATCATACTTTACCTGAACGCTGACTGGTGCTTGTTTTTACATGATGAGAACTGCAAAATATCAATGTACTATTACTTTAGAAAAGAGTATTATACGGTTGGGGGAAACCAGAGGATGGTAACTACCACCCTCCCCCGAGGAGGGAGGCGTATTAATTCTTGCAAACCATGAAATAAATCCAGCACAGATATTAATGAATGCTCTGCTATATTTTGAACAAAATAGTGCTAAATTGGCAACAAAGTTCTAGCCAAACTGCATGTACTTGCAAGTGAAACGAGCGTTTACTACGCTAAATGATTTGATATATATAGTTCAATGCATTCCGCGTGTTTTAAGTGTAAAATCGTGGACATTTGAAGCCGAACGTAAGTAGTCTTTGTGTTTTGTAATTCTTTTTTTTTTTCATGAGGAGAAAATTATCATGCATATCGTATGGAAAAAGTTATACTAATAAGCTGAATTAGAACTCACTAACCACTTTATTACAAAGAGCAACACTTCAAATCCATTTACGCACTCAAAAGACTCTGAAATTTAATTGTATAACACAATAATGTATGCACTTAAAGAATTAGTGTTACTTTTCCATTCGTTTTTATAATTACAACTGGATGATTTTTTTCTTCCAATACTTGTAGAAATGTGTGTGAGTTTAAATTAATAAATGAAGCGCACAATAAGTACGCAATTTCCAGTCTATAGAAAATAAGTATGTGTAGCAAATTTTGTATAACAACCTTGAAGAATATATCTTGCACCACGAAAAATGGAAGAAGTAATATTTTTATTTATATTTTTCAAGGTGATCCATTTTGATTCTTTGTTTCTATTTTACGACCATTCAATGTGTTATATGAGATAAAATCTTGAATCTGTTAAATAGGAAATGTTAACCCAGCATGTTCGGTTTATTAATATCTGTGTGTTTTTCTACTCTTATTTCTCTTATCACTAAAAAAAAAATAAATGTTTACTGAACTCAAGAATCAATCAAACAAACAATAATTTCGGGTCAGACGAACTCATACAACATTATACATGGCCTTAACATATTTTATGTTTCCCGAAATGGTCGCGTATATTTACCTCATGTCATCACGAGAAGTTATAGGGCTCAAATGGATCAAGAAATCCTATGGAAATGACATTTAACATAATGCTGTAGTAAAATTGATTTTTTTTTATTTTACATTTTTAGATCTTAAATCTGTATTACCCATTGTCCCTATTATAATTATTGGGCCATATGGAAGAACAGGGGGATACTTGAATTTCCCTCTGAATATGGACCCAGTATAGCGAAGAAATAAACAAAATAAGTCTTTGGAAATAATGGCTTTATCGTATTTGACGGTTTTTATTCTGCAAATTCATCCATTTCATTGAAATAAAACCCATACTAAAATATTCATGACCTTATTTTGATTGACAGAGACAGTCTCTGTACACATACGTGTAATGATCAGTCATTTATAGTGTAGATTAACACGTGGAAATTAAATGAAATTCCTCGTTATAAATGATATGTGTAGGAGACGACCACCTAGAAATTAAAGGGATAAGCAACGATAATTCAAGAGAATGAAAAAAATGTGGAAATGCATTTTTAGCTTATATAAATAAAATGTGGAAATGCATTTTTAGCTTATATAAATCAAAGATAAGTATATACAATTCCAAACATAACTATTTTAATGTAGGAACAAAAACATCAAATAGTGAAATTTTTCATACCGTCTCCCGCAAATAGACATACAGCGATGACGTCTCAAAATCTACACTAAACAGCTGACTGTGGTTTATACCAGTACAGAATAAACAAAGATCAAAAATATTTGTATTTGTGGTGAAACTGTACAGGTCATGATGCACAATATTACGCTTTTAAATCTAGTATATTCACACGGAAAGGCTATTTTGATCTCAAGTCGCAATTTTGATACGCACGTATAGAAATTACAGAATCAGTAACAAAAATACCAAAATACGAACTTTGATGATTATCCCTTTAAGATATCGCCGTCGAAAAATACTGGGATTCTTTAAATTCAGACAAAGATTAAAATCATTGGGGAATCTACCTTGTGAAATTAGGAGAAAATCGGGAAGAAAGTCCACTATTTTCCAACTTTTTCTAGGTAAGTATTCAAAATGTCACACCCTAAGCCCGTAATTTTCGATGTGAAAAGCATATCCTAATTTGATATTTTTGACGATTTTGATACCTTAAACGATGTACGCACGTACATCGCCTGATCAAAAAACGATCCTCAATCCTAATTACGCGTTTTGTACACAAGCATGATATTCACCTTGATATACGAGTGTCTTCCGGTATAGCACCGGTCAGATTAACGTAATAACGGAATAAAGCCTGAAACTACTGTTGCGTGAAGAGTCAACTGAATCGATTGCCCTATTGTTCACCATTGTTGGCGGACTGTAAGACCGGAAGACAAAAAAAAAAAAAAAAAAAATCGTAAAATTACAGAAATCAGTTCTACGTGTGTTCTCACTTCTAGTATGTGCACATTCTCGAGAAAATGAATTTAATGTCATCTCAATTTATGCACTGAATATCAGTGACTATGGGTGTATACCATCATTCATTGACTCCAGCAAATAATGGGGGCTATTGATAAGTAAATCCGCTCGGTATGTAGAAGACCAAAACACTTCACAGATTCTTTTTCATCTGGAACTGCAGAGTCATTGTTATTACCCATGCAACTGAAAATATTGCAGGTGCGATACCATCACTCCGATTTAGATTAAGCTATTTTCATGACGTGGAACCCAAATTACCCGTCCTCTTTCACCGATAAATAAAGTTAAAGGTTCTACTGTGTGTTCAATTTTCTTTGACCCTATATTTCATCCTTTATTCGAAAGGGAAAATAAGGTGAACAAAGCTAATGAGAAACAAAATGTTTGGCAAACTGTGACCTAACATCTTGGTGCAGAACCAAACCCGTAACTTGCCGCGTAACCCCATTTCTATACAATTTATTGATTTCATAGCAGAAATCGAAAATCATTCACCTATATGAAATGCATGTGAACCGGTGCCGAACAAACTTTTAATTGAATAGAAAAGAGGTCCAATATTAATATGATTAAGTTATGGGTGTTGGTTCTGCACCAAGATGTTAGGTCATAGCTTGCCAATCAAACTTCTTTCATGATTTTTACTCATGTTCGTGTTCTTTTTGAATAAATGATGAAATATACGATCAAAGTTATTAAACTCCCAGCAGACGTTTTAGTTTTATTTCATTCGTGAATGAGGCTGTAGTTCAATCTAAACCTGGCGGTGAAAACAATTCAAAAGCTTTTACCGTCATGGAAAATAACAATGCTTTTGCAGTCCCAGAGAATCTGAAGTCCGTTGTCCTATTCATCCTATTCATAACGGGCGGATTTACTTATCAATAGCACCATTATTTGCTTGAGCCATGGAACGTGGTGTACATCGCTTGGTCACTGATATTCAGGGAAAAAAGGAGATGAAATTTAATTAATTTTCACGAAAATGTGCACATACTAGAAGTGAGAACACGCGTAGAACTGATTTTGATAATTTTAGACAAGTTGTTTTAACAAAATTATGTAGGGGTGCGTCACCTTAGTAAACGCTATGAGATCTTGCCCGCTAGCCTACCGCACGTACATCGCCTGATCAAAAAACGATCCTCAATCCTAATTACGCGTTTTGTACACAAGCATGATATTCACCTTGATATACGAGTGTCTCCCGGTATAGCACCGGTCAGATTAACGTAATAACGGAATAAAGCCTGAAACTACTGTTGCGTGAAGAGTCAACTGAATCGATTGCCCTATTGTTCACCATTGTTGGCGGACTGTAAGACCGGAAGACTATATCTCCTGCCACATCTGGCACCCCATCAAATAACAAGGTTGAATCGGTAGAGCTTCAAAGGATACCTTCGGTGTTTCTAATCTGTATACAGTCAGAAGCCGCAGCACATCGCTAACATCTATGTCAAGTTGCTCTTTTACGCACTCACTCTAAAAACTGCCTATTCAAAATGACAAGGGCATTAATAGAATTCTTGGCAAACTTTTCAAAGGTCATATACAATTTGCCAAATGACCTACAATGAAAACAAACTAGAGATTGTGTATGTATTTGCCAGCTACACATATTTTCAACCCTTTTTTTTGGGGGGGGGGGACATTTGAATTTCTATTTGGCCTTTTTCTATTAAGTGCCCCTCGAACAAGATATCTTTTTATTTGGAATAGACAGGTTTTTAGAGTGTAGAAAACAGCTTATCGAGCTCTTGTCTGCTATGCCAATAACTCTGTGTATATATAGGAATACATCTCTGTTATATATGGTTGCATATGGTTGTTTTGTTTCTATTTTGTAGAGTTAGAAAATTGCTATGAAAGCATTAGAATCAGGAATTGAAGCAGAAGGGCATGAACATCAAGAACTAAAATAAATAAAAGGACACACGCTTTCGTCATAAAAGGGCCGTTACTAAAAGTTTTAACATCATTGTCAATTTTCGTGTAAAATGTCAACGCCAGTGTTCAGTAACTGCCATAGGTATTTTGCAAATTGAGTAAAATGATTGGCAAGAGAGAGATATGCTACGAATTAAAACGTAACCCTTAGGATACTTTTTATGCAAATCTTGTCAACTGAGCATTGTGTTAGAGACTGCTCAGAAGGGGTAAACTATTTATAGTCGGAGAAGAATTAGAAGATAAATTGTGTAGACCGTTTAGGTATCCAAACCATAGTGGGCAGCTACCATTATGTTAAACGAATTAAATCGGGATTATGCACTAATGACTTCACTTTGTTATATTGAACACAAATCGTTGTGTGTGCAAGAAAGCCGTAAGTTCAATAGCTGCCTGTGTCAATACACACATCTGTGTGCTCCCATCAAACTCAATAGTCAGTGGCCAGAATTAAACCCGGATTAATACACCTTGATGAATGGATAATCCTGACAACAATAATATGTTCTGAGCTAATGATCATTATACACCATTGCTCATAAAGTTGGAATGAATTTTTTCAGACCCAATTTTAAAACGTATTTCTATTTGACCGCCTCAGTATCATATTAGAGTAGGTGAATGATTACGTAATGAGTCCCCACTACACAGGTTAAGTGAATCCATGCGTAATTTTGAATTACGTAACAGTGTCTTTTGTTGGGACCTATAAAAGTTGTTGTTTGTTCCTTTTCCTGCTCCAAGCCTGTGTGCAGCGAGCCCACGTTTTTCAGAGTTGGTTGTTACCTTTACAGTAATAACTGACACAGAGATTCCCTAGGCTATGCCTCGTCCAACGGCATTGTCAATATGCCGAGGAGTGCTTGCACTACGACGGGAAGGGTACAAAGAAGCCAAAGTCACTGATTTCCTCGGGATATCGCAGAGTACGGTCATTTGAGGCCACGGAAAACTCCAGGACGACCACGATTGACTACCAGAAGAGATGATAGCCGAGTACTTAAAGAGACACTGGCACATTTGAAAAATAGTGCGCCCTCAAGATTTTTCAAAATTGATATTTTTGCATGGTTGTAAAGTTTTTATATACATTAGCCCTCACCTGAAATGATTAAGACCAAATTCAGCACACGACGGAAATGGCGTTTAACACAAGAAAACGCACGCCGTATGCATGTTTCCCCACGGCATGCACTCTGTTTGACCGGTCTGCGACCTTTGTGGTTTTAATATCAATGAGTACGAGTCTATGATATTCATGTAATATACACATTTTTTGATTAAAGTTATGGAAAACTAAAAAGTTAGCCTACGAATTATCTGGATGCTTTAACCTCTTATTAATGACCCTATCTGTTTTTTGAGTATGTTAATTTTATATGTAAAACGTATCGCTATTCTTCCAATGGCCTAGACTATCATTTGAGAGCAAAATGAAGAAATTTCATATTTCGTGAAAATGTGCCAGTGCCACTTTAATCTGTGCCGTAGAGCCAGGAAGATGCCAACGAGTCGTCTTCTTCTTTTGTGGAGAAGACACTATGGAATCAACGTTTCCCGCCAAACTGTAAATCGGAGATTGCTTCAACATGGTTACCGAGCAAGACGAATGACCAAATGTCCACGTCTAACCGTTCACCACAGAATTGCTCGACTTCGCTGGGCTACATAGTACAGAAGATTACAGCTCGGACACTAGCGAAATGTTGTCTTTATGGACGAGAGCCGCTACATCCTTGACCATCAAGATGGAAGACAAAGGGTTCGTCGATTACGTGGTGAGAACCTCCGAGATGACTGTATTCAGGAATCGACTCAAGGTGGTGGCGGCTCAGTGATGGTATGGGCCAGTATACATTATGGAGGAAAAATGTCACTGGTGGTGCCAGATGGAAACATGAACGCCGTCGTGTACCTGGAAATTCTGGAAAACTACTGCCTGTCACATGCAAGAAGGGTTTATGCAAACAATTTTCGGCTGCAAGACGACAACGCCACGCCGCACAGGGCCGCTGTAGTAAGATAATTTCTTGAGGCAGAGGGGGTGAAGCAGATACCATGGTCTGCTTGCTCCCCTGATATGAACCCTATCGAGCATGCCTGGGATGCCATCAATGACAGAGACAGTCTTCCTCAAACTCTACAGGAGTTAGCTGAGGCTCTGAATCGATGAGTGGGACGCTCTGTTCATTGACATCATATACAACCTTGTGATAGTATGCTGCGACGTCTTGACGCAATGATTCATGCCAGGGATGGCCATACTTGATATCAGTGACTGATTGACATTTAAAACAGTAAATTGAACATTTTGGTGCATGAAATCACCCAAAATGTGTTATCTGTAAAACTGAATGATGTGAAAAATGTAACAATACCCTTAAATCTGCTGTTCAAATACCCCTTTTCCTTTCAGGCTAATGAAAAAAGTTAGTAAAGGGTTAATTGTGGACTAAGTTCATGGCGATTTGTTCGGAAGAGACTGATCAATCAAGTAGTGTGGCGATATACACCCTTTATATCATAAATAACCCATACTGTAAGAACCATTCCATAAAAAGTGGTAAAAATATTTGAGTTCAACTTTATGGGCAACAGTGTATGAACTAGAGGTTATGTGGCCATAGGCCACTGGTACACAGCCGATGGTAAATATGACCCCATGTCAAGCATGTCAAGCCTTTGACCCCATGTCAAGCACAATCTTGGTGAAGGATCTGAAGCTCCTTTAACGGGCTTTATCTGTCTTCTATAGGCTGAGATATAGTCAATTTAGTCTCATTTTTAGCATTTTTTGGCAAAATTGACCATTTGACCCCCTTAATGACCTTTGACCCCGATCTAAAAAAAAAAAAAAAAAAAAAAAAATTCATGTTGCCATCATTTTCAAAGGCTTTTGTGTTCCTTTGTATCCAAAACGCGGGCGCTCTAAAGTCAGTAACATTCAACTCACCTGTTACATTGAATACCACTGAAGCAGATACGATTAGACGGAATGTTTGAGAGCTTGTAGCTACAAATGCGCTTATTCTGACTTGAATGCTTTCATTAAGCATAGAATTGATTTCTCTCTGCTATCGGACTACATGTTTCAATAGATTTAGCTTGGAATTTTAATCCCGATTTTAATTTCCAACCACTGCACATGCCCCTCATTCAATGCCCATACCTTCGGAAAAGTACTAGAGGTGACACGATGGGTTGAATCTACTATAGTGTAACTTGTCTTAACCTTATTAGCAACTTTTGGCAAACACGATTATACAATAAGGACACAGTAGAGTCTGCCTATATTTTATAGTTTTCGTAATGTATTAATTTTAATCTACTTTCCGTTAAACCACTGCGTGCGACATTTTACATGAGCAAATCATATGATTTTATTTATTTGTGATTGTTTTAATGGCATTAATTGTTATTGAGAGAGACAAGGAGAATGCGAAAGAAAGGAAAGCAGAAAAAGATGCATAATCTGACTACTGAAGTGCAATTTACTTCAGTCGCTAGCATCAGAAATCCCTAATTCATACTTAAAAAAAAAAAAAAAAAAAAATACTTGATATCAGTGACTGATTGACATTTAAAACAGTAAATTGAACATTTTGGTGCATGAAATCACCCAAAATGTGTTATCTGTAAAACTGAATGATGTGAAAAATGTAACAATACCCTTAAATCAGCTGTTCAAATACCCCTTTTCCTTTCAGGCTAATGAAAAAAGTTAGTAAAGGGTTAATTGTGGACTAAGTTCATGGCGATTTGTTCGGAAGAGACTGATCAATCAAGTAGTGTGGCGATATACACCCTTTATATCATAAATAACCCATACTGTAAGAACCATTCCATAAAAAGTGGTAAAAATATTTTAGTTCAACTTTATGGGCAACAGTGTATGAATAAATACCGCTTGCAACGGTTGATTAACTTCTAACAGCCACAACAGCACTGTTGTAGTTTACCTTGTCAACAGCTGTAACCTAGCAGACATCCATAAAGGTTCCTAGTGTAACTTCTTAACCTTATTAGCAATTTTTGGCAAAGACGATTATACAATAAGGACACAGTAGAGTCTGCCTATATTTTATAGTTTTCGTAATGTATTAATTTTAATCTACTTTCCGTTAAACCACTGCGTGCGACATTTTACATGAGCAAATCATATGATTTTATTTATTTGTGATTGTTTTAATGACATTAATTGTTATTGAGAGAGACAAGGAGAATGCGAAAGAAAGGAAAGCAGAAAAAGATGCATAATCTGACTACTGAAGTGCAATTTACTTCAGTCGCTAGCATCAGAAATCCCTAATTCATACTTTCCTTAATAACAATATGTTTCTCTTTCAAGCACGGTCGTTGCACTATTCTCAACCATTTCGACTAACTTGAAGTTACCAATCCCAAACCTTACCTTCCGTGATCCGAAATATTTTATTCTTTATCTGGCTATACATTCTCACTGGAATGAGAAAAACAAATTTACTTTGAATAGAGAATAGACAAGCTTGTCTAGTTATAACTTTAGTCTGTTGCTAACATTCATGGCAACATTTCGATGTTTTATTTCTCTATTGAAGTCGTTTCTGGAGGCTTAGTTTATTTCCCAAGATAACAATTTTCAGATGAAAAAGGTTCACTCATTAAATCTACTGTCCGTTTAGTGTTCAGGGAGTTGATAACTTAGTTATCAATTATTTCCTGTGTGTCCAACACTGCTTTAAAGAGGAAAAGGCATTGGAGAAGCATGCAATTTAGTGATTTGCTAATATCACTCGGCAATTGCAGCATTTACATTATTCGTTGATTTATTTCAAAATCATTATCATTTTGGATTTGTATGGCTTGCTGAAATAGGTACAGGTTTGCTTTAGCCTTCATAATGACTACGCATTGCTGTTTAATTTGTTTTCTTGCCCCGGAGTTTGCTTTTAAACAGTAAACCAATCCTGTTTTGGCTTCCAACACCTCATTGAGCTGTATTGGAAGCCATAGCTGAGGCTTCTCGTTTGAGTTCATCCAAATTTGCAGTTAGTAGGTAGGTCACCTAAATACTATTATTCACAGTGAAAATAGTTGGACAGGGTCATTTAGCATGAGCTTGCACAAATACAATAGGCAAACGACCTTGCTATCGTCCACATTCCCTGTACGCGAGTGCAGTTCAAATCGATGTATTATATCAGGCCTATGTTATAGAGTGTAAGAATTCAATTCTGTGATGCCAGTAAATGTTAGGTTATTCATTTTCCGAGGTCTTCGCTTTCTTAAAACAGAGTAATAAGTACATTGACGTTTTTGTAGCACACCGTTCAATTAATGATTTGGGGTGCGTTAAAATTTGATGGGATTTTTATAACTTCAGAGACCACGGTTTTTCGAAACGTATAATTTCATCGCTTTTAACTCTTACTTTTTAACCCTCACTCACATCATACTAGACCAACTTTAAATCAGGACATTTTCTGGAGGGTTTTCGACAAGCTATTGAATTCAGCGATTTATAAAGGGGATGGGGTGGTTGCCACCCTTATCCAACGCTCCATGGGATCAAAGAGAGAAAATATGCTTGCATAAAGACTTTGATTACTCATATCGGCGAAATATATAACTGATTTTTGCACAGGTTATTATTAAATATTATACATTTCAATAATCTCAATTTCAATATGTCAAGTTCAACTAATTTTATTTGAAAATGAATAAAATATCATCACAATTTCTTTCCCTAAATATCAGTGACCAGTAGATGTACATCATGCTGCATTGACTTGAGCAATTAATAGCACTGTTAATAACCAGTAAATCCGATCGGTATGCAGAGGATAAAGCACTTTTAATTACTTTTTATCTTGAAGTACAGAGCCATTGTTATTACCCATGGAGTTGAAAAGATATAAAGTGCTATCGCCACCCCGATTAAGATTGAGCTATTTTTTCATGGCGCAAAGCACAAGATACTTGTCCTTTTCACGAATAAATAAACCTTAGGTTTCTACTATGCTTCAAATTAACCTTGACGGTATATTTCATAATTTTTCAGAAAAGAAAACAAAGATGAAGAAAAATCATGAAAGGAAGTTGTTTGGCAGACTGTGACCTAACATCTTTGTGCAGAAACAAAACTTAAAAGGCATTGCGTGATCCACAGCCTCGCCCCCCGACTTACCTCAAAAACGTTGAGATTTTCATATCATTTGAACCGTTAACACTAGTAATCCACGTGTGCCAAATCTTACATGCAAATTCGATTGTGTGTGTGAGAAATTCGCAATTTTGTATTTTCTGTAAATTATAGCACAGAAGCCTATGGGACCGTGGGAAACGTGCATTTGCTCATAACACAAAAACCCAAAGTCGAGATCAGCTAAAAAGTTGTGAATGAGCTTGTCTCAAGGGTATCTAGTGAACAATGAATAAAACAGAAGGTGCTGGAATCACGAAATGCACCTTTAACCTACAGTAACTTACCGCGTAACCCCATTTCTATTCAATTCACCGCGTTGTTAGCTAGACCCCCTTCTTTTGTATTCTTCTAAAACATGGTGATAAATTTAATAGATGTGAGGTGCAGCAATAAGTTATGGATCTTGGTTCTGCACAGAGATGTATAACCTCAACGTTTATTTTAATCGCGATAGAGGCCAGCTCAATCAAAACTGAGCGGTGAAATCTTTTCAACTGCATGGACAGTAACAATGGCTCTGCAGATCCAAATAAAAAAAGGGGAATCTGAAGTGCTTTGTCCGCTACATACTGGGTGGATTTACTTATCTATAACGCCATTATTTAAGTCAATGTACCATAGTGTATGTCCTTTGGTCACTGATATTCAGAAAAGAAATTGAGATGGCATTTTATTCATTTTCATGAAAATGTGCAACCTTTACAATTGACAGACCCAATAAATGGTAATTATAATATTGATTGGTATTTATAGTGTAAAAATTGTTTACTTCGGCGAAGTATGTAATCAAAATTCACAATATTTCCTTTGATCCCATGGCCAAATAGTCATACTTTACCTGTGCGCTGACTGGTGCTTGTTTTTACATGATAAGAACTTCAAAATATCAAGACGAACGTAAATGGTCTTTGTGTTTTGTAATTCTTTTTTTTTCATGAGGAGAAAATTATCATTCATATAGTAATGAGAAAGTTATACTAATAAGCCGAATTAGAGCTTACTAACCACTTTATTACATAGAGTAACACTTGAAGTCCATTTACGTACTCAAAAGACTATAAGATTTAAATGTAAAACGCAGTAATGTATGCATTTAAAGAATTAGCATTACTTTTCCATGTGTTTTTTAATATTTACAACTGGATTTTTTTTAAATACTTGTAGAAATGTGTGTGAGTTTAAATTAATAAGTGAAGCGCACAATATAGTAAGTACGCAATAATAGAAAATAAGTATTGTAGCAAATTTTGTATAACAAGCTTGAAGAATATAAAAATGTATTTAATGGATGGGGGAAGTTATTTTTTTATATATATTTTCAGGTGGTCCCTTTTTTTCTTTGTTTCCATTTTAAGACCATTCAATACCCAGCATGTTTACCAAAAATCGAGAATCAATCAAACAAACAATAATTTTAGGGTCAGTCGAGCTCATACAACATTATCTTTTACATGGCCGCGTGTATTTACCTCATTTCATCACGAAAGGTTATAGGGCTCAAATTGATCAAGAAATCCTGTGGAAATGACATTTAACATAATGCTGTAGAAAATGTGAGTTAAAGATATTTTACATTTTTAGATTTTAAATCTATATTACCCATATATATACACTCCATACTAGGATTTTGCACATTTATACGGGACTATACACCCATGACTGCTGCAAACAGTTGAGTAAATACAGTAAATACTGAACCGATCACCTTAATAGTTTTAATCATATCAATATAAAAACAACAAAGGCAATGATGAATATTTATTAATCTTTTCCTGGAGATGGCCCGCGCACACAAGTGTTGAAAAAAACCCATGTGCGCTTGGCCGGACTTGAACCGGTGTGGCAGGAGATATAGTCCTCCGGGCTCACAGTCCGGGAACAATGGTGAACAATAGGGCAATCGATTCATTTGACTCTTCACGCAACATTAGTTTCACGCTTTATTTTCGTTGTCGTCTATGGAGCCTGGACTATGAATCCTGCCGGACCATATCTCCTTTCACACCGGCAACTTCCGTATTACTAGTGACGGCGCTCTTACCAATTGAGCAACAAGGCAGGAATTGTTGATGAGCGATAGATATTATCCGGGGATATGATCTATACACTGCAAAAACAGTGTTTATAGAAATGTGGTGCAAATTAGTATTTAGGAATTAAAAAGTCAAATCTCTAAAAAACATGCCGTCAAAATGTTAATTTTAATGACATGCCCTAAAATGTTAGATTTTAAAACATGTTTAGATATATTTTTTTTTTTTTTTTTTTTAAATTTTCAAAATGTTGGGAAAGTGGTGCAAACTAGTGTTTAGAAAAGTGTTTGAATTCTAATCACTGTTTTTGCCGGGTGGGTGTTAGGTCCGAAAGATGTCAATCGCTTTATTCGCATCAGACGGTATATTTACAATACGATTTATATTTGTTTTGAGTTCTCCAGGCAGACAAGGTAAACGATTAAACATATTCAGTGAAATGATCATACTTCGTTGACTGTCGGCCATATGGACATTAAATGGGGTGCGGGTATCGGTACCTGTCACTAAGTTTGGTCAAAATCGTGCAAGAACTGTTAGAGATATAAGTTAGAGACGTGTGACAGAAGGAAGAAGATACAAAACCGTACAGATACAAAACACAGTCGAGTTCTCGACTATGTAACAGATGCATAATAGGATGAAATACCAAAGTACAACAGGCAAGGTAATTTGGACAATGGATATTCTGATACAGGTAAATGTATTAAAATGATGTTGAACTTGAACAAGGTTGATTATAGAATCAAGTGAAAATCAGAGTAGATGACGATTATTAAAGTATGTTTAGTATACAGAATTTGTGCCGTGCCTAAATAAAAATTCTAAGGACTGAATGAATCTTTCAGACGCATTTTATTTATCTCTATGATGGACGATTGGAACACATCACGGTAGACCAAAATACACTAGTCGTCACAGCCAAGGTAAAAATCAATAGAAATATGTGTACTTTCAATATGAAACCTTAAAGTGATATCAGATATTCTACATGGTGATCATAACCGCTTCTGTTTTGCCCTACTTCTCCAGAGGACACCATAATAAACATATGTGACAATTGCCAAATGATAACATTACGCTTATTGTATGTGATTGTTTATTCAGTTTCCCTATTCCTAACGTCCCCAGAGAAAATCGGACGATCGCCGAAATAAAAAAAGGAGGTAGCGTTATTTTTCTTGATAGACAAGGGGGCGGAACCAGAGGGGGGTCGGGGGGGGGGGCAGCTGCCCCCGTGGGGAATTATTTCCCCCTCTTGCCCCCCCTGAACAATTAGTGATTTTAAATAGGCACATATACTATCCTAACAATTTTAAATATGCTTGCCCCCCTGAAAATCCAATGTGCCACCCCCCCCCTTTGCCCCCCTGAAAAAAAGCTGGTTACGCCACTGGATGATTAGGGCAATTTCCCCCATATCCAAGGCAGGGGTCCGCTCTGTGATTTATTCAAAAGTGATTTAAATGCAGTTAAGGGAACGTAGGGATTACGGGCTACGCGCTAATGTAATTGTCCGTAACCAGGACACTTGGCCCAAAACGCTCTCGTTTTAATAACGAAAAGACATTTGTTTGGCGTGTTTATTAATTTGGAGGTAGGCCAAGTGTGTCTACAAAAATTGGCTTGTCAAACATTTGAGGGAGACCTTCCTACGAAATCTTGAATTGCCACTTTAACACTTAACTGCATAAGGGGTTGCACTTCCGTTAGGGTATTGAAGGTCCGTTCATACTGCACTGCAGTGCAGTGAGTTGCATTGCCCGAATAGCAGTCCTCTGCCCAAGATGCTGCAATGCAGTACTGCAATTAAATCGTTAAGGTAATGTAAAAAACGGCATTGCGTGTGGGTTGCTTCAAGTTGCAGTACAAAGTGATCGATATATCGGCACTTGGCAGCACCCGCATGCCACTTGCATTGGAAGTATGAACAGACCTTAAGGGGAAATAAAAATGGGGCACCTAGCAACTCTCCCTATGCAGTTAAATTTTACGGTTGGCATCATGCGGTCATCATACATCTGCGGTGCTGCTTTTGCACTCTAGCCTATTGCAATTACTGCATTGTGGTGCCTCGAGAAAGTTTAATTGAATTTGCAAACAGACTTGAATTTTAATGTGATCGATCTCTCGACCATGCAACTCACCTGCACTGCAGAAGCACAAGGTATGAAAGGGACTTTATTTTCCAAAGGCCCCATTACATTGAATAATGCAAATTGCGCCAACTAGGCTATCTTAACAACGGATGCAGACGAAGAGTGACATTTGGGGTATTCAATTTAACATTCATATTTGTTGATGTTTCAAAAAGAATAATTGCACTATTTCAGCAAGTGTTTAAAGGATTAATATATGCTTCCATTTGGTTCTATGAAATTACCATCTATTGGACGATAAAGAATTTCATCAACACTGACAAAATGCGATATCTTTTTTCAACTTCCTCGAAGATTTGTTCTTTAAGATTTTCAATAAAAAAAAATAGAATTCGTCGGCTTGATCCCATACTGATCTATCTCACAGAATACGGATTTCGAGAAAATCGCTATTGAAATTCCTTCCCTCGTAATAAGATCGAAACTACAGATTGCGTCATTTACTACCCGGCAAAAGGAAATATCATCACAGCCAAACGTTATATGACTGATACACTTATAGATCAGTATTGTGATAATTGTTTTGTTTTTTCCAAACGATGTCTGAGATAGAAAACAGATAGACCAGATACTTATAAAAAAAGGTCAAACTGTCGTATCAGTGTATCGCACTAGTGAGCTATTTCAGATAGCGTGTATGGATACGCTGTGATAGAGATCGGTATGTGATAAAGATATAATGTATTTTATCGATTTCTATTTCTCAGAATGAACACAGATAGCCTCGGTATGTAACATATCATCGCCTTGTTAAAGTACGCATGTAGGCCTACGTTATTTTTAGTGTATCACATATGTCTATATGTGATCTTCTATGTCAGAGATAGCGATGTATGGGAAAAAAAATAAATTTGAATTAAATGCACATAGACAAACTTTGTAATTAAATTCATTAATTAGGTAGAGTCCAGGTCTGAAACTCTGTAATTATGAAGAGGTCAACGATTCTCAAACTGTCAAAAAATATGAGATAGAACCATGCAGACGACGAAATTTTAACTCTGAAATAGGAAAACAAAATTCACGTTAAAAATGTGTTGACATCCCTGACAAAACATTAACTACAGATCGTTAATTACTCATTCGAGTTCTAATTTTAAAAGGCATAGATGATCAAACATTTCAATCAGAATATTCCATCTACAAGTGTATGCAAGCGTTCGACATCTCAGGACTGATTTCTATTGAAACAAAACTTGGGAATCCGCAAGTCACCTTAAGGCGACTCAGAGATTCCTGACGGCGGGCGCCCTCAATTTCCAAAAAATCGTGTTTTTTGCAGGTACATATGCTTGTCAATACTAATCACTGTGTGAAAATTGCAAGCTTAAATCGAATTCCTTTCATATAGAAAATCGTAACTTTGTTATAAAAATTCCGGATCGGAATTTTTGTTATACACAGTAGCTATGGGACGTAATACTACACATAAAGTGTACTTCATCAGAACGAAAAATCCGATTCATCTCAAATTTCGAATTGTGCATTTCGGGCAAGATCTTTAGTTCTACTTGGGCTATTTTTCATTATTCCACCAAAAATAATATTTTGAAATCTATGAGTCAGGCTTTAAGGGGCTTTGATAGGTTTCACAAGCAGCGCCTCAAGTAGGCGGAGAAAAGGCCCTTGGAAGCTCACAGATTGTCACCATTGCAAACTGATTTGTTAATTAAAGAGTGAGCGATTCTAAAAGATTGTCATTTTTGCGATATTGTTTCATCCCTCAGACTCCAGCGAGGGTGGGCACCCACCACAACCAATCTTAACATGGTAAGAAAAAACTCAACTAGTGAAGTTCTTAAAAGAAAGAAAATGTCCATCCTTGTTCTCCTAGAGTCAGGTCATTCCAGGATTTAGCATTGGTATCTGTAACAAATTAATAAAGAAAACAATGATGAGTGCATGGTGATGGGTAGGAGGGTGCAGGTACAGGGGTTCTGTCCCATTATTCATCTCTGCATGGCATACCTCAGGCATTTAATATCTTTGTCGGCAAGTTTTCTGGCGGGTGACGATTGGCTCATTAAATAAAGATTTGGCATTGTCAGTAGATGTCCTGTCTGACAAGTGTGATTCGAACTGCGATGTTAGCGAGGTTTAAATGCGTATACTTGTAAGAGAAACGTGGAATTCTTTTCTTCGATCGGTATCCATGAACAAAAGAATTCCACTTCAGAGCACAAAGTATTAATCTCGCTTAGCGTCTTAACCTCTCTATTATCTCAAGATTCCCATTCCACGCTTCCAATTTTTACTACCCTGTGCAGGAATAAAATAGGAATACCAAGAACCTTTTTGCCATCTTTTCATCTTTTAAGGAACGATTTGAAAATTCCACAACATAATTTAAAATTCGACAACATGCACTCTAAAGCTAATGGGAAGATGTTTACCGCTCATGCCATGTATGTTATTAACTGATGCTGCAACAGATGATATATTTCATTTAAAATTGCGTCCATTTTAATGGCTTCCAATTTGTAATTTTGTGAAACTGCTGTTTGTACCATATTTTTTTGTGTGAGTACAGCTAGTTTTGTGGTATAATGGTGAGAGTGACGGATTTCTTACATAAATTTATTTGTGTATTTTCTATGTATGTCCAAGACAGATCTTTTTATTACGAACTCTCTAAATTTCTAAATTAAAATGGAAGACAAAACTGAATTTTGATTTAAATTGTTAATCTATTAGATTTATATTTCAATACATTTTGATT
Organism: Ophioderma brevispina; assembly: GCA_023653785.1. Taxonomy (NCBI): domain Eukaryota; kingdom Metazoa; phylum Echinodermata; class Ophiuroidea; order Amphilepidida; family Ophiodermatidae; genus Ophioderma; species Ophioderma brevispina. Next base: position 22,979 of record JAMKCH010021960.1, on the reverse strand, counting down.
TAATATCTTAATCTAAATTTGGATTTATCCCTGATAGCAGTCCAAATAGATTGATTTCAATCTAAGAAATTTAGAGAGTAAAATTGTTATTTTAAGCGTTTCAACCAATTGTAATTATAACTGCCTCTTATTAAATGTTATAAATAGATGGAATCGCTTTCATTAAATCCAAATAATGAACTAGTGTCTCTTGAGAGCTTGTAGAGATGAGAAAAACAACTTATCAGTGAACGTTATAAAACCACTGATTCGTGACAACCTTAGCACAACCTAATATAACTAGCTGTGTAATTTCTGTCATTAAAATAGTTCTGGATGTTAACTGTTACCTTAGTAGTTCAGTGCTGAGGTTATATGAAACGTTGTTCATTTTCTTCGGCTCTCTGTAAAGGCATGTCCTGATTCAGTTTCCTGGAAGTAAAACAAAATAATCAGTGTAATTGTGAAAATACAACTTGTAATTAGGTGATTTTTTGTCCCATCGGGTCGAAGGTACTAATCCTGTCGTAATTTGGACCTATTGATAGGAATGTACAGCATCATATTACTTTTGTAAATTATACCATTACCTTAATATATTTATAAAATTCGAATTGATTCCAAGACTCCATTTTAATTTTAATCTTATATTTTGTTCCCCATAGGCCTAGTAAGTTAATTGTCATGATCAGATATTTATTTTACAAAGCATTCTAGCTTCATTACGAAAAGACTCTTCCTTATTTGTTTGGAGGTAGGCTATGTGTAAAGTGCCAAAGTCTGGTTTGGTAAAAATTTGTGGGACCCCTTCCAACAAAATGCTGGTTACTTTTAGCTAGCATAAACAAATGTCATTGACTCCAACGTGTCTTTGAGATAAAAGAGTGCTGCCTATTGACTGACCCAGTGTATTAGGTAATCTTAGTGTCCATCCACTTTTACTTTTTTATAAATTGATGTTTGCTTATACAATGACGCTTTAAGCTTTTACGATTGTGTCGCTTCCAACTTTTAGTGGTTTATTATCTTGATTAAAAGAAATAATTAAAAAAAGACACGGAGGTATCTTCAATTTTGAAAGAAAAAAACTATATTTTTTTACAAAATGTGTGATTATTGGCTTCAATCCTCCGCTTTGTTTTGCTCATATCTCAAGAGAGATGCTGTGTTGACATTTATTTTTTGACGAGAAGTGATTTCCTGGCGTATTCATTCAGGTTACAATACATTCAGTGGCTCTGTGGTACATAATCAAGACATTTCTTGTAATAATAAAAAGATCAGTGTCAAGGATACAGTCAAGAAATGTGTGGTTATTTTGGGAGGGTGAAAATGAATTGGCGAAGGTTACGTCAAATTAATATAATAGAAGATTATATATGAATTGTCTGCGATATTACATATACATTTGCCATTTGATTTTAGCGTCTAACAAGGCAAGTTCATGAAGTTACAATCGTGGTTTTTTTAAAACACTATCAAAGTCATTTAATGCGCGTGAGAAAATCAGGTTTCATTCAAGAAAAAAAAAGTACTTTCGAAGCCGAGTGGGGAGAAAGTCAGCCATTCCAAGATAAGAAACAACTTTTCAAGAGTCTTCATTGATTCTGAAACATTCCAGAGACATTTAGATGAACAAATAGCGGTGATTGAAGGTATTGTCTACGATATTATTTTTATACACTTTTTTTTTGTTTTATCGTGTAAAACGCAGTTTTGGGCAATATTTGATTGTTGTTTTTTGGAAACTAGCAACATTGTTTCGATGCTTTAGAAAGAAAGTCAGGCCTTATTAATGAATTTTCAAGAGTCCTCAAACTCTCATTGATTCTAGAAAACGAAAGTCGGAACTCATTCAAGAACACAAGCAACTTTCAGGAGTTTTTTGGTCCGATAGAGGCCTCATACTTATATGAAAATACGCTACAAACAGTAAATTTTACCCTTTTTTTCTCAAGCGAATTCAAGAAAATCAAACAAATCATAAAATAATTACTTTACTATTACAATATGCATTTGCACACCAGAAAAAAGATTGCTTGGTTGTCTTAATAATAACCTTAATATAAGAACAAACAACGGGAGTATTCGGGATTTGGTGCAAAAATTAAATAAAAACTATTAGTATTCTATTAGTAATTTGTTCACAGAAATATCTGAATTTCAGGAAGTGGACTACTGAAAATTTCCACATTTTCATTTATTAGTTCGCCCGGTTTGCGCCGATTTTGGTGCCCATTGTACGTGCTTTTTTCAGTATTCCATGACTAATTTCAGGATTGTAGTGCACTCGATTACATCCCTGGTATTCTTTCACAATAGAAATATTCATGTGCGTGCTTCAGACGCTACATACCAATATTAACCATCTGCAAACAATTACCAATGTCTACTCCTTACCTCCACTCTGTGGGTTTAACACAAAACTAAACTAGAGTTAAGAAGTTGGGAGTGCTATTTTAAACAGTCACCTTTGCATCTATTTCTCTATCTGTGAGTCCTGTTATAATACTAGCCTTCCCCAAATTGTAATTATGTTAAAAACATTTTGATAATAACACTAACAGTAATAATATAAAGGCAATTAAGAATAAATACAAAATTGCCAGTATTGTGTTAACTAATACGAACTACTACTACTAACATTAATAAATATTATATTAAAATAATATTTTACTACTACTACTAGTAATAAATATGATATTAATATACCTTCATAATAGTATTAAATAGATGGATACATAAAAAGTTAAACATTAAATTAACAGTTCCTTAATATTTTTAACTTAAAATCCGCGACGATAAAGGCCAAAATTCAATAATTTTTTCGATGTAACCCTATTAATTATGTTTAATGACTACATGATATCTTAATTTCCACGGTTTTCAAACATGAAAAAGAAATAACACTTCCAATATAAAGTACAACTGTAAGCCGCTTACCTATATCTTAAAAGTAGACAATTGCAGTGCTTTAATAATTTTTTTAGTATATACAATATGCGATCTAAAATAATATCAATCCACATGTTTCCAAAACAAAGAGTCCGTACACTTTAAAAAACATTTACAGGTAAATTTTCCCTATGATATTTTTGTGAAGATAATATTTAGGAATACTTTGAATTTAAAATACCACATCCGTGTTTCCAACTACAGAGTGTCAACAGAGGGGGAGAGCCCCCAATTTCAAGCCGTTTATGAAATTAATTTTATAACATAGTTAAGATATTTTTTAATTAGCTTTCATAACAGCAAACCCCATTGAAATTTGGATCCAAATTACCGAGTTTTGTCCTTAATATGTGTTTTTTTTTACTTGTAACATGGCGGGGCTATCTTTAACATAACACTCTTCAAAAACATGTTATGTATGCAAACCAAGTCTGTCATATTGGTTATATATTATAAATGAATTTTGGTAATGCTTAGTCAAAACCTGAAATTTGGGCGCTTTTATCATGTCACTGCAAGGGCACAATCTGAGATTTGATTTTATACAAATGACACGAATATTATTTGATTTTTGCATTAACTTGCATAATAAATATGAAATATTATGTAGGAATGCTTATGGACGAAAAGCCAACGAAGCATCCTTGGATTAGTCTATTGTAGTTGTACCCCTATCTCACATCGTCTCCTTCACTGACTATCAAGCACCAACATAATCAAATGGTCAGACATCTGATTATTGCTTAATATACTCTAGGGAAAAACGTAATGGTCGTGAACATACGTTTCTGAGTTTTAATAATTGGTATTGTTCGAACTACTTCTGGAGTATCAATCCTATGTATTATTTTTGTCGTTTGTACTATAAAAACACTCAGCTCACTTTAAGTAGCATCAAATAGGCATAGGCCACTTTCATAAATTTCTACACTGTAACGATATATTTCAGCACTTGTTACTACTAAAGGTCAACAAAATACACGGATATACATTCTATTGTTCTTTGAAATCTCACACCGTAAGTTTAACATGTAGTTCATGTCGAATACGAGGGACCAGTTGGGGTCAATGCTGTTTTATATTATTATTCATAATATCAAATACACTTCGCGTAAAATTACATATCTATAATGCTTTAACTAGTCAGTTTAGTACATAGAAGTACTATTTTGCAGTTTTTTATGTGAATAATATTTAATATTTAAACTGAATTAATGCTTTGGTAATCTGGGTAGGGTATCATTGGTTTTCACGTCCATTTAAAGTCAAAGAACAATTCCCTTGCACTATCGAGTTTGCATTGAACATCAAAATATCGCGGTGTGGCACAATTTGCATTTTGCCACCAAGTTTTACCAAAAACATTTCGTTGATATGTGAGCTTGCATATTACATTATACCCTTCCCACCTTTAATGTCTCATGTACATTATTCCATTATGAATTGTATTAGGTATTTTTTGCCGGTTTGTTTTGAATTTTTTTAATTTGGAGTCATTTTAATCGCATTTGGTTTTTTTTAAAATTATGAACTGAGAACATTTTGATTTTTAAAGCGAAATGCATCGGATTATGAATTTCCGTTTAAAAAATAAAAAAAATAATGAAATCCAATGCAATATTTTGTGTTTTTAAACGAATAATTTGACGCAGCATATGGTTGAAACTGTGTTATTCTTGCGTTTGGGTGTGAATTTGAGGCGTTTCTTGGAAAATCCTTCTTTAAATAATAAACGCATTTTGGCTACCACACACTGGACAGAATGTTTTTTTTTGTCTGATGAATTTATATAAATCCCGAAATCATGTGGGTCCAACAGGTCAGGGAAACCCTTTGCACCGAGGGAAAGATCCTTAACCACTAAGACTATTTCGCAATGAAGCAATTGGTATACACAGATTCATAAGCAGGGTTACCCATGATTTTGATAAAATATCATCTGAAAATTTGTTCTCATAATATTACCCCAACGCGTTTGTCAAAACCTGTGGTTCTCTATCGTTCAAAGACATGGCCAATCAGAAAGCAAACAATCCCATAGCGAACACACGTGGTTAAATAAGTTCTTAGAGTAAATCCCTCCCAGTCTTCTAGAGTTACTTCTATATTTTTTTTTGTGTTTTAATTGCTGAAATTGAAAGTCCCACGTCTGCAGCTCTGGCATGCGAATTTTCAATTAAAACATTGTGTTACATTTTTTTGTGCAAACGATTAGGAGATGATAACGTCCCTTTACTTGTGCGCGCAAATCAAATGTAAATATGTTAAATTGATTTCAATATCTTGATCGATTTGATTAGTATTTCACTGAGCTCGATCTACAGAGAAGGATAGACTGCAAAAAAACGCTAAGTGAGAGAAATACTAAATCATCGTGTGTAAATTGAAATCTCAATGTGGACTTTGTATCCAATTTGTTATGGAATTTAAGTGATGTACAGCCAATACTCCATTTGCATTTGAGCGTTGAGAATGGCATCATTCGGCTGTTAAAGATAACTTTACATACACACACACAAGTCCCGCATATATATGCACAATATATGTCAAACTTTCAATTCATTCAATTTCCAATATCGTCATTACCGTATTAAGAGGAACATACCAAAACAGACCTTTTCTCATTTTGTACAAGGCAACTTTTATGAAATCACGTCTCTGCTCGTCCTTTTTCTCTCTTTCAACTTTTTCGTTAATTTCACATTGAATTCCAATTTAAACAAATTTGATAATACTAGTAATCTGCTAGGATACATTTTTCGTATTTGTGGCGTGTGCGGGTAGGGGACTTTGGTGTGCTCGAGCTCCCGAGGTTTTTGTTATTAAACGATGTCAAACCATCCCATTTGGTTCTGAGTATCCGCTCAGCCAGCCGGCGGAATGGAAGGGGGGGTGGGTGCCAGGGAGCTAATGGCCTACCTGATCATCACGTAACCTAATCCTCATACTTCATCCTCACCGTGAACATTGGCATGCTGCATGAACGGAAACACCCGAAAATTAATAAATTTGTAAAAGAATTAAAGGTGGGTGACCCGATCATAGACCTATTTTTATGTGTTGTTTTCTCCCTCATAGCATTAAAAAGCATTAACAAAGAAGAAGAAGAAAACAAAGCATCTGAAATAAGATCAGTAAGATCGGTAGTGTTCTACAACAGATCAAATGCAAAAATGAGGGAAATTTTATCCTACAAAAATCTCTTCCTGTCCCTTAAATGATGTTGTCGACCATATTTGTAGATGTTAGTGCTCATAATAGAGTAAAGTGGGGGAAAAGGTTGTCGAGCGTGTCACCTACATTTCATAAAAAATTATGATACTACCACGACTCTTTCCAACTAATCCTTGGCAATCAGTCAAACCAGTCGTCAGTGAACCAGTTCGTCTACACAATCAGAGCAAACGTCGGTGGCTTTTGCTGTATGACATTAGCAATCGCCACAACGAACGCGAGAAACAATAACTTTCATCCACAATCCTGCCATCTTTGATTGTCCTTCTCAAACGTAAACGAAGGTTGTGATTTGTTTAGGTAATACCGTGGCGTTTTTATAGCTCGGTATGTTATTGTGTGCGGATGGGGGTTGATCTCCTTCGCAGGTTAATGCACCTATTATTATACTTTTCTATCAATACAGATTTTTTTCTTTATTCGAAATGGCAAATATAAATACACAACCTCGTCCATTTACACAAAGACTATGGATATCCGATATACAGAAGGAAGAAAGTCGTGTTATAAAAGTCCATTTACGTTCGGGCATGTTAATTAATTTCCTTTCTATAGAATCAGGGGTGTGTTGATAATAATGAAAAAAGTAAAAAACGTAATATTATTATATAATATTAAATATTGTTTAATAACTGTTCTTTTACCTCCTTAATTAAAATAGTAGACAAATATTGTCATATCCGACATTTAATCACAGAAAGAAATTTGAACTTCTATTTTATTCCATTTCGCTGCTCTTTACGGTGGTCATAAATTCCGTATTTGACTGAACTATATTGGTTCAATGTCCAAAAGTCAGAAACATTGGTATCGTATACTTCTCAAAGTTTAATTAGTTCTGGATGCGGTATTAACCCGTTTAACCCTGGTAGACTGGGAACATCACCAAGACTGTTTTCAGTGCTGATTCCCATAACAAACATTCGGAATAAAATAATTAAAAGAGTTAAGAATTTAGTTCAAAGGTTTCTTTTGGTCATAAGAGGGATGAACAGCTTTCAGAAAAGATATTTGGTTAACCTTATTACTGCATGCATTTCACTCAGTATGTCAAGGAGCCAACGCATGTAATTGGACCTCCACTTGATCTGTGCTAACCAACCAATATTCGCATCATATCTCTCATCCTGTTGATGGTTTCCGTTCTTCTGACCATAACCTGATTGTGCTTGAACTTTTCCCTCCCAAAACCACGTAGACTTAAGAAAGAAATCATCTTTCGAAGAATTGCTTCTGTTGACTCTGAAACTTTTGTATGATAGACTGCATTTTCTGAATATGAAATTTCAATCCACCATTTGATTTAAATTCTGACTGTTGAGGCTTATACACACGCTCTTAATCTTATTGATACACAGCACTCAAAGAAAGTGTTTTACTGGTTAGACCTGAATGCAATGGTCAGCATGAAATAGACATTGCCAAGAAGAAGAGCGCTATTCTGAGAAACCGTGGCGAGTCGAAACTCGAACTCATCGCCAGCTCTATCGGCAAGCATGCAAAAGGTAACTACATGATCCAAAAGCTAAAGCGAATCTATTCTGATCTTATTGGAAGAAATGCACATGACCAAATTCTCTCTTCAAAATTGTATCATCAATATCTTCCTCTCCAAAGATAATTCACTTCCCTCACATACATCTGAGCAGAATGAAGGTGAACGTTTGGTACTCTTCCTTGAAAGATTGCTGATATTCGCTCAAATTTGGATACTCACCATGACTCCACTTGTGATTTTAATAACATTGAAATCACTCGAATGATCCTTGAGTTTCCTTTTCAACCTACTTCTCAGGAAGAAGTGCGAAAATAATTCAAAATCGCCAACAAGTCTTGTATCTGGACCCTTTTCCAACCGCTTTAATCAAGCTGTTCCTTGATAAGCTGCTTTTCATCATCAGCTGGATTGTGAATCTTTCTTTAGAACTTGGAACGGTTGCCACAGCGCTCAAATCTGCCGTCGTCACTCCTATCATCAAGAAAGCTATCTTGCTCCTGAAAATTTTGAAAAAACTTTCGACGCGATTTCAAACCTGCCTTTTTTTTCAAAAATTAGTGAAACGGTTGTCGCTGCTCAACTCAACTGTTTTCTGAAAACTCTCCTTTTTGAACCACTTCAATCTGCATAGACAATTTCACAGTACGGCAAACGCCCTTTACATTTCACAATGACATCTTTCTGCATCTCGACGCCGTCAATATTTTTTTATCATTCTTCTAGACTATCGGCACCTTTGACACCATTGACCATGAGATGTGCTACAGCGTTATCAATCTTGGTATTAATGCTCCGGCACTTCAGTGGTTTTTCGTTCTTATTTACAGAAAGAGCTAATCAGATTTCTGTAATGGGAAAAATTTCTACACTAAAAAAACTTCTGAAATTTGGTGTGCCACAAAGGTCAGTGCTTGGGGACCCACTGCTTTTGCCAATTACATATCTCCTCTTGGTCAACTATTCGCCGACACAAACTTCAGTTTCATCAGTATGCTGATGACAATCAGCTCTACTTGTCTTTTAAGAAATCGGATATGTCCTCTGTTGTATCTTCTATACAAGCATGTGGGAGGACATAAAAACTGGATGAACCAAATACACTTAAATTAAATGACTCCAAGACTGAAGTCATCCTCATCCGGTCAAAATTTTGATCTCTCTCCCCTCCTCTCCCAATATCACATATTCCAGTGGTATTGAAACAGCTGAATCTGCGAGGGCACATTGGGTTATTGTCGTGACAAATACTCCTTCAAGCAGCACAATAAGTAACACTTTTGTGCAATCTATTTTTTTCTTCGCAAAATTGGTAATATTAGAAAGTACCTTTCCAATGACACTTGTGCCACACTGGTCACTCTGTTATCTCACAAAACTTGACTATGGCAATGCCTATAATATGTCCGCCTGATGCCCAACTCCAACTTCTGCAACACGCTCAAAACTCTGCAGCGAGAATTAGCTCAAGGACAAGAAGTTTCAACAACATCTCACCAGTTTTTACAACAGCTGCACGTGGTTACCTGTATCATCTCGTATTCAATTCAAATCCTTTGCTCCTTACCTACAAAAGCACTCAATGGAGCTGCACCTCAGTATCTTGCAGATTTATCACGCTGGTACACCCCTTATCGTTTCTCTGCGCTCATCTTCTCAGCTGCTTCATACCTCCGAAATGGAACTTATCCACATACGGCCGCCGATCATTCTCCTCAACAGCTCCAGTGCTTGGAAACGCGCTTCCACTCCATATCAAGATGTCACCAAATGTGAACAATTTCAAGACTCAGCTTAAAACTTATCTCTTTGAGAGAGCTTATTCTTTGTGACTTTTATAGCGCCAATGAACCTGTATTTTCTTTGGATATTTGGCGCTTTATAAATTTGTGTGAACTATTGAACATGAACATGTTATTTGGACTTTGGAGGAAGAAACTATACCTTTTGCTATAAATAGATTAAAAAAAAACCCGGTTTGGTCGATTTGAGCAAATAAAGTACATCGGTTAATGCACGGTTTTCAGCAGTGATTTGAGTAAAAACATTTAACCACAAAATTTCGTCAAACAATAGAAGGTGGGGAGATAATTGCAGGATTATAAAAACTAATATCCCGGAGATTACAAAAAAAAAAAAAAAAATAAGGAAATCAAGATAGCTGGTGTAAGACCACACTTTTGATCAGCAAGAGTTCATGGTTTTAACCTACAGCGAAACTTGGGAGCCAGAAGTGAAACCATAGAAGGATTGTAGTAGCTTGAAAAACGGTGCAGTAATGAATTTTAAGTTTTAATTCCAATTATTTACAGAAAAACTTCAGCCTTAGTTCTTCTCGCATTTATGGACACTGAGTATACTGTATTTATACAAAATAATTACCTTAGATATGTAAAACAAAATCTCTTAGCAGTTTCATTATGTTCATGAACTGAGACATTGATATGGAGTGATTTTTCAATAAACTTGACCTCTTTATAATTGAACAAGGGTATTTCTCAATTTAATTTGTTGAAGATATTTTATTTAACTTATGTTACACAAGAGACGTTTTATTAAAATGATATGTTTTGTCATGAAGAAATCGATACCAACTGAAATTGCAGGTCTGAATTATTGTATTTACGATGAGTTATGGTATACGTCTGTCAGGTTCTCCGCAATTTATTGCAAAATGGCCCAAAACAAAATTTTTAGGTATCTCCGCAAGAGTTGACATTAGTTCTGAACCCAAAGTCCGAAAGACACCCAATAAAAAATTTCTGAAGCTGTCTATCCTTCAAAACAACCAAAGCAAACATTCAAGCAAAAAAAACAAAAAACAATTTAACCTTTCAAGAAAAAATCTTTCCTGAATGTAAGGTGTTCATTGACTAACACTGATATGTAGGAAATATATCTGCATGCCAAAATTTACTCACACTGATATGTAGGAAATATGCCAACATATTCGAACATTTTATTGACCAACTTCAACCCTCTCCCCTAGTCAATGTTGAATCCTGAAATTTGTTCTTACATGGGAGAATAATCAACGTGAGGTAGGGTGTGGTGGGGTGCTTAGCGCTGGTATATATACAAAGATGTTAACTTTATAAGATCACTTAGTTCGCCAGGTATAGACAAGGGTGATTCAATTTATTATCTTTCCCTTGAGTTGCGCAGTGCACGGATGTGATGGGATTAAAAAAATTAAAATTCCAACCGGCATCATAGGTTATTCTTTAAAGTCGATCTAACTGATTGAGCTAACAAATGGGGTTGATAGAAAACTTCAATTGTAAAATACTCAAAAGCAAAAAGCGAATCCTTATTTGATCTTTGTAATATTGCTGATAAACGAACATGGGCATTTTGGCGGCCGGTGTGTCAGGAGATATAGTCCCTCGGATTCACAGTCCGCTTACAATGGTGAACAATAGGGCAATCGATTCAGTTGATTCTTCACGAAACAATAGTTTCACGCTTTATTCCGTTGTCGTCTATGGAGCCAGGACTATGACACCTACCGGACCATATCTCCTTTTGCACAGGTGTAGAAGTAATTATAGTCCGGCGTACTCATAGTCCGGCTACAACGGTAAGGAATAGGGCACTAAATTCAGTTGACTCTTCACACAACATTAGTTTCACGCTTTATTCCGTTGTCGTCTATGGAGCCCGGTCTATGGCTCCCGCAGGACTATAGTTGCTTTCGCACCGGGTTTCGCGGACAGATGAAAGGGTTTGGTCTCAGTTTATCATCCATGAACGAATCATACATATTTAATGAATAAAAAATATAAGGAATGAAAGAATAAAATAATATAGAACAAACATGATCTGTATTGTTCTATATATGTATACAAACTTAATAAAATAAGGTTTAAAATGCTACGTCATAGAAATCAAACAGAACTTGGGTTCTCAAGTGTTTGTAGATTGAAGTGTAAAATTCGACTATTTTGATATTATTTCGCAGGGTTTGTCGAGAGCTACAACGTCTGATTTTAAAACAAAAAAAGCACTGTCACCTACAATATAACAGTGTGTAGAAAATTAAATAAGGTTTCAATTGCTACGTTCTAGAAATCAAACAGTACTCATAGGTGTGCCCAGGAAATTTTATTGAGGGGGGCTGGACCAAAGATCTTCGAACCATGAGAGCGAAGCGAGCTGATGTACTAACGGGTGGGGTCCAGGGGCCCGCCTTAGGGCCCCTGGTGGGGTCCAGGGGCAACGCCGCCCCGGCGGCAGTGGCGTAAATTTCTTTTTGACATTGGGGTGATGGGGTTGATGAAAATTTATGAATGAAATGGGGTTTGTTTAAAAGATCCATTACTAGCACATGTGCGCGCTAAAAATTTTGCCATTTAGAAGCTAAAATCATTAAATATAATTGTAATTAGAAGAAAATGCGCGCGAAGCGCGCGGAAATTTCCATTTTTAAACAGTGGTAAAATATGATGTAGTTTGGTGGCAAAAAAACCATGACCATGGCATCAACATTGGTGGGGATGATTGTATTGGCCATCCCCCCTCATCAAAATTGGGGGGAAATCCCCATCCCCCCCCGGGATTTACGCTATGCCCGGCGGGTCAGGGGGGCGGAGCTCACGGAAGCTCTTGAGGTTGAGGGTTTTCAAGACCTGAAAACGCCTTAACTTGCGTACTTCTTCCGACAAATTGTTTGATCCGCACTTTGCATGGAAAAAATCAAATAAATGTACCATAAAATCATACATTGTTCACTTGCCAAGGCCGTATGATGTATTTTGAGTTGATGTTATAAGCAATTAATTCAGACCCATCATAGCGAACAGTCGATGAGCGTACTTGTTGTTAGAAACTTGACGTACTAATCATATCGAATCATGGATTAATAGTTTCTACAACTACAACTCAAAGATGTTGACAAAATACTATGAAAGTACTTCGATGAAGTATACAATGGTTAGGACTTGTATGATTTCTCCCTCAAAGAAGGTTACTGCGCTAAAATCCACTGCGTTTCTTTCTATATTCACACAGTTTTGATGGGTATCTTGAATTATACGCTTTATTGAGCCTATCACGAATTGAATTCCTAATCGCGAGGGGCACAGAATGCTCTGGAATCCATCGTAGACATTAAGAAACAAAACAAACACAAGTAAACCAAGTGTATAATGGTAGCATTCTTTTATTATATCAATGAGACACCAGCCAAACATCAGATCTGGCAAAAACTTAAACATCGCAGTTTGTTAGAGCGACAATCTTGTTAACGAAGAGTTGACTCCATGTCTAGCAGAAACTTCTATACGCCTCCAGTTTCCAAGCTAAAACAGATTGATCTCTTATGGTCTTACTTTATACCTTGCAATGAGACCATTCTTGAAATATTAAGTATCTTTAAAGGAATACATCATACTCGTAATTAAACGTTGCACTGTGCTACTTTATAAACTTGCAAACATCCAATCAAACAAGGTAGCTGCGCTTCGATTCCAAGAAATTAGGCTAACTATAAGCATGTTGTGGGGTTACCCAAATAAAGTGCATATGCAGATACCTAAAGAACATTCTAGCTGTCTCCGACTCTCGAATACTTCAATTAGCTTCTCGAACGTGCACGGAATCTTATCATTAAATAAAGTATTTTAGTGTTTAGAAAGTATGGGTAAGAACATGTTTAGCTTATGCGAAGCATGTTTAAATCGTACACATATTAATTTAAAACACTGGGCACAAAATCATAACGTGTTCAGGATTTTAACATTTTTAGTTCACTCTACACGTCTGTCCATACTTCTAAACATTAAGTGTATAACATAGTAGTTACCATGAGTTATTACATGTGATCTTACATACATTTCTAGACATAGTGCAGTAGTTGCCACTTAAAACGGACCTGACCTTTTGCCTACCCAAACAAAATTCTTGTGACAGAACAATTCATAAGTTTGACCTTATGTATATGATTCCCACTTCACCAGGGCACATCCAATCATGAGCCAATGAATGCCTAGGATGCTGAGATGGAACAATTTTGTGGCGATTGTAGCCGGGTTTTTACCATGTTAAAAGCCTTGTTAGAAATGGTCGTTCGGAAATTTTTACAGCACCATATGTCAACCAAATTACAACACCCTTAAGAAAATTAAAATTATCTTATTGTCAGCTTCTACGAGAGTATATGTCTAAACCGTTTGTCATGGCGCCCTCATTTGAATCTGCCTAGGAATCACTGGTGATTTTGCCAAGGAGTTAGATTATCCCCTACCAACATACACTCTTTCATTTAAAACTAACAATTTTCGGATTTTCTGAATGTTCTATCATAATACGGGCTTATACCTTCAGCGCAGTCGAAGTTAACCCCAAATTATATAAACAGTGCAGCCCCTCATTATGGGCTTTGTTGCATCGCTTTTGTTTGGTGTCGTGCTGACCTCGCTAGGGTCCATTGTATGGCAGCCAATCAATGGCACATCCCTTTCGCGGGGTTTTAGCTGAGGTTTCCTTCCTCACAATGCGTTGATCCGTCGTTCAGAGCAGATCGTTATTCTGGGTGTTGGCAGTAGCTATTCATTGCCATACTTGATAGTAAACAGCTGTTGATGCGTCAAATGTGCAGATTGTTGGTGTGTGTTAGGTTTACTCTAAAAACCATTCCTATGAATCGTTTAAAAAACATCGCTATAGTTATATGCATTTGCAAATGTTATTACTGACTATCGCCGAATTGGCAAAACCAAATCAAGTAACTCATAAAATTTATGCTGCTGCATCACTGCTTGTGGTTGAATTCCGCCCGTTACGTTAACATCGAGAATCGTCGTTGGGGACCGGTTTTTGGGTGTCATACAATGGAGTATGTTTATACTATTGGAAAACTGATTCGGCGAAAGGTTAAGTGTTGCTAGTCAGTAAGTAGCCTTAGTGTTTTTCCATCTGCACCGTCTATAAAAACGGTACGAACATCGCTAATTCTGTGTGTTGATCTATGTGTGAAAATTCGGAGAATCGGAGCTGATTTTTTGGACGGATACCGTTTAAGGTTAATTGTAAGGGACAATCTTCGTGACTTTAAGCAACTTCAGCGTGGTCCGGGATAAGGTGGCAGTTGTGTGATCAAGGGCTACCAGTTCTTCTAAACTTGTACTCTAAAGCTACTCTATTCGTACACGCATTCCGGATACCGCTAAGTCTATTCTTTACATTCATCCGGGTTGGTTCGTAACTACTAGTCTGGGTTGAAGTGTGGTTATAGCATGTATTGTTGGTAGAGGGACGGCTTACGTGAATGAGATCAGTACTTAGGTCATCGATGTGAGGTGGTAGACGTTCAGATGTGCTTGGGTTTCAGTGCTCGGTTAGCGATCCGTGAAGTATTATAATATCCAAGGAGTAAACGTTCTTTCATCTTGGTTAAGGCTGGTCTATAGATCTTATGTGTAAGTTAATGGTAGCAGTTTGAAGTAAGCTTTATTGTCGCATCTTGGTTTATTGTGTAGACACATTATGCATTCTCGCATAAATATGGTAAGCCTGGTTTGTATTGGGGCTTGCTTGTTAATGTGTTGAATGCTCTTGAGAGTTAGCAATCGATAATGATGCGTTTATGTATGATGGATTTCTATTGAGAGGTTAGAAATCGATAAAAAGTGGAAACATTAGTGTGATGCTTGTAGAGAGTTGGTGCCGGAGTCGTATAGTTGTGAGTTTTAGTAAGAGTGCTGGTGCGAGTATCGATTTTTCATCATTTTTGTTGCGTGTAAATCTTTTCTGCTTGTATAATAGTTGAATGGTGGTACGAGAAACTTAATTATGGGTTCTGTTCTACACATACAGTATATTTCCGTGTTGTTTGTGTTTCTTGTTACTGTCGCTAAGCTGAGCTGTTAGGTGATATTGTTTTTTGGTGTGCTTTATTTTGTTTTTTAATATCAACAATTCATCTTTTTTCCTTCGCTCTTTTCAGCCGATTGCCGGTAATATTATTATTTTTATGTTATTCGGCAGGGGAGTTATAATTCAAGGCTATGAGTTTTTTAAATTGTAGCAGTTTTTATGAATGATTTTATTGTGTTGGTCATATTTTTCAAAGTAGGTAAGTTTAGAATTGTTTGGGGGGTTTTTGCCATAGATTAAATGTGTTACTATGATTTTTGTATCTCGTAGTTTTTGTTTGTTCTGTTGTGTATCTTGATTTTATAGGTGTGGAATTTAATACGTTTTGTCATTAAGTAGATGTTGGTTATACTCTGTAGATTGTGCCTATTGCGTTTTGGTGTAATAGTTTATGATAATCATTGGTGTTTTTGGTGTCGGCAAAATGTTTTGGGGTTTATATTTTTTGAGCGTTTCAAGTAATTGAGTAAGTGTTATCAGTATCTGTTTATTTTCGTTGTTTTGTGTTGCTCGTTTGTGGGTAATCCTACAGGTTGGGTGTATGGCAGCGTTGGTCTTTTACTTCTTTTAGGGTATATCTTAGAGTCGGTCTGTAAAACTAGGTTCGTTGGTTGTTGTTGTATTGCGTGTTAAGTTTCTTAACCGGTGTTATGTTTGTGAGGGTTTAATTCTCATTGTTCCTCGGCCATAGAACCCAGGTCAACTGTGGTCTTGCATTTGCCATAAAGGGTTATAGAGGTCACATTTCAAGGCCAAAAGGGCCAGTGGGCCAACGAAGTAGGGGTGTTGGCTCATGTAACACCATATTTTCCTTTGTCATAGTTTCATCCAATTTAACACTCTGCCTTATTAAGTGTTGTTGATTATATTGGTCTGTCTAGCTTGTAACCTATGCTTCTGCTTAAATATTGTAGGGATTTTGAATATTTGTTATTTAGTTATTGGTGGTGTCCTCCGGGTATGTGTGTTTACGGTATGGTCTCCGTTTTGGTACCTCGTTTTTTGTCAGGGGTGGACTTCTTGTATCTGTGATATGGTTATGTGTGTGTTCATGTTAACCGGATGCGATGGGTAGGGGTTGTGGCATCTGTACAGTATGTGTGGCATACTTGCGGAAAGTGATTTATAGCCCCGACGTGTGTTTTTTTTTAAAAGTTGTATGAGCTCTCTAAAGGTTGCGGTGTTTTTCATTGTTATGAGGAAACCAGTCGGCTTGTCATTTTACCCGTTTAAGGTTTGTTATAGGGGTGTGGTATAGAGTGTTGTTGGATCAAAGGTTCTAGTTTTACACGTGACTCGTGTCTTGTGGTATGTGCGTATACCGTGGTTATGTAGTGGTGTTTCATTTTTGAATTTGTGGGTGTATGTTATTTATATTAAACATAATGTGAATATACATTATGAAAAGTGTTAATTTAAATTATGGGTAGGTTTGGACGGTTGTTTGTCAGTATTGAGGAAGGTAAGCTAATCGTAGTTCTACATGTGCGAATATCAGAATTGAACGGGGGTACATGCAGTTTCTTTCCTTTAAGGCAAGATTGTTGGACGTATGTTCGGTAGTTTTGTATGCGTGTGTGTTAAGTAATGACGGAAGTCGTTGGTACTAGTTGGCTAATTGAGTGGGCAGTAGTTGAGCCTAATGAGTTATTCATGTTGCCGTTTTATTCGGAGTATTTGCGTACATGCGTCCTGTTTGGTTGCACTGTTGTGTTTGGAGCTGGAGGGGGGGTGTGTGATTAATATATTACTTACTCACTGTTTTTTATTAAAATCATTTTACTTACTCTCTCCCTTTTTTGCCTTTTAATTTGTATTAGAAAACATTTTGGCCAAGAAGTTTTCTTAAAGGGGACGACTGCCAGTGTGATGTCTGTCAGGGACCGGTGGGGTAAAGTTCAAGCGAGTGTGTACCTGCGACATGTCCAACTTGTGGTGGTGAATGGGGTCTTTGCCAAGAAGATGTTTCGAGCCTTATTCCGTTCGACTGGCGATTTATAGAGCTTTGGGAGTCTTATCAACTTCAGCGTTTTAAGTCGCTTACAGGCATCTTGTGATGCGGTCTATAAGAGACATAATAAGATGCCTCAAGGATTCATGGTCAGGATGTTTAGTAGAAAAGTGCAGATTCTTCAAAATTTAAAAACTGTGCTGTGACGCTTGTGAATATTCGCACACGTTTCACTCCCTGCGAAGGGCCGGATCTCATGAGCTGCGAACCATGCATTTAATTTGCATCGACTGTTTATTTTGATGGCTGCGGCCCGTTGACGGTTAATAAAATCCCCTTCTCAAAACTGCTTAGCTCGCCCAAGAACTTCGAACGAACCAAAGAAATTTAGCATTGCTGAACTTCCAGTTCGTGCGAAAGCCGTCAGATTTGGGTTCTTCTGTGTCAACGCAACATTAACTTGGTGCAATACGTTTGCAGTTCATAAACATGTCCCTTGTTGTGAACGTTGATTCGTAAACAAAACCTAAGGAGAATAACGTAATACCATCAGTGTTATGTGCGGTACCCGGTGTGAAAGTAATCAAATTCCGGACAAGATCAGTCCGGGGCTCCCATAGACGACAACGGAATAAGCGTGAAACTAATGTGCGTGAAGAGTAACGAATCGATTGCCCTATGTTCACCATTGTTCCCGGACTGGGAGACCGGAGCGGCCATACTCCTGCCACATCGGCTCTAGGACATTATTTGAGCTATGACATATGCTAATTTTCGTCGGTTTCGGCGCTGGGTGTGAACTCTCGTGTTAATTCACCACTGATTTGCATTGTACAACGTGAAATCATTTTTACAATTGTTTGCGCTTCACAGTTATCATTTTTATACTCATAGATTTGTAAGTTGTAAGAATATGGAGGTCCTAAAAGGAACTGGTGTCTTAAACTACAGTGCCCATGGACTGAGGTTACCACCTCTCTTTTTGTGTTTCCATTGGTGACTGATACGAAAAATGTTTCCAAATGGCTCGTCTACAAGGTCACGGTTTATTACGAAGGTTGCATGGTAGCTAGGACACTCTCTCAGGGGGACACCCAGTTTCTTTACACCGCCGGAAGTAAAGCTTCCGGTTAAAATGGTTTTGACCCATATAATTGTCGTGAAATCATTTTCAACGGCAATTCTTTCGTTAATGTGTGTTGTAATACCCCAGTTCAAGCTGTGGCTTGAGTCTTTTAACTGACGCAAGACCCCCCTCTTTTCCATCGAGGGGCGGGGGGGGTTATGCAAGTACTTCCATAGTAACTTGTTTGGCAGTTTTGGCAGGGGGGTTTTGCTGCATGAGTCAATAATCACTATTTTGGGCGCTTTTGGTGCTTACATTTTTGTAAGCATTAGACTTCTACTGGGTTATATCAGGAATGCACTTAAGATTCGAGGTTTTTAACCCTTCATGATAAATACTCATTATTACTAAGTTATTCCACGGTGTTATCACGGGAGAAGAATGCCTTATGGTTAGAGGTCTTTACCCTTCCCGGATAAAGTACTCATTAATACTAATGATAGTCACGGTGTTATCACGGGATCAGATAGGCATTCAGGACATTTCACTGGGTTATCCGGGAATTTGGTTCAGGTTAGAGGTCATTACCCTCCTCCTAATTACTATTAATTCTGGTTCCCGTGTTCTCACGGGATACGTTAAAAGTTAAATTATTCATGACATTGAAATACTTAGATACAGATCATGTATTCCTATTCTCTGAATAGTGAACATACATACTCGTATTGAAAATATCATATTGTTATTTGCCTAAATTTGATGAAATTCCAAGCGCATCTCGCGGGAATAAGGTATAGCCTACTACTTGTTTATAAAGATTTAATTCAGTTATTCCACTGCGCATCTCGCCGGAATCAGGTAAGCCTACTACATGTTCATAAAGATTTAATTAGTTATTCCACTGCGCATCTCGCGGAATAACAAGGTAAGAGGTCTCGCTTGCTCGTTCGTATTCAACTTAAGTGCTAATAAGACAATAATTTAAGATATAACTGTGTTCAATTACAAATTATTCAAAATTCAATGCGCTCTCCGGGGAATAAGATATTAGACTACTACAGTATTTATACTTCAGTATTTTTCCACTGCGAACTCGCGGGATTAAGGAATAGATGTATCATTGCTCGTTCGTATTCACATATTGAGACAGTGTAATTTAGAATTTAGTAGTTGCTTAGCAACCATTTCTAGTCAAATCCAGGCATAGAGTTAGCCACAAATGCTCCTATGCAAGTTAGGTAGTGGTCATATACCCACCAGATGAATGTTGACAATAAATGATCTCTAAGGACGGCGGATCACGCCCTCATATCCTATTTGGCTGCAATCTTTTCTTTAGTGCAAGTGTGGAGATATAAGGGTTATAACCTTCAGCGCAGCGAAGTATAACCCCAAATTATCTCAACCGTGCAAGCCCTCATTTATGGGCTTTGTTGCCATCTATTTTGTTTGGTGTCGTGTGACTCGCTAGGTCCCATTGTATGGCAGCCAAATACTGTGCCACCTCCCTTTTCGCGGGGTTTTCAGCTGGTGTTTCCTATCATCACAATGAGTTGATCCGTCGTCAGAAGCAAGATCGTTCTCTGTGTGTGGCAGTTCGTCTTTCATTGCCTAAACTTGATAGTAAAAAACCCGCCCTCTTTTTTTCCTGTTGGGGTAATTTTAGACATTTTATTTCTACGGTCAATAGGTAGATATTTTGCCATCTATAACAATTAATACTAAGGGTATTCCACTGTGTACGCACGGATAAAGTTTAAGGTCTAACATACGTTTGTTGCATTTTTCTGAATATTGAAGTAGTTCCACTGCGTTTATCGCGGGAATCAGCTATACTATTATATTTTATAAAAAATTCAATTATTTCCAAGGCGGATCTCGCGGGAATCATAGGATAGAAGTCTCATTGATCGTTCCGTAGACAAAACTTATGAGGGACCTAAAGTTAAGTAAGAAATATCAGCATTTTTAGTTGCTAAAGATTTGTGAAATTCACTGCGCATCTACGCGGGAATAAGGTAAGGCCTACTACTGTTTTATAAAAGATTTAATTCAGTTATTCCACTGAGCATCTCGCGGGAATCAGATATAGCCTACTACATGTCTAAAAGATTTAATTCCGTTATCCACTGAGATATCGCGGGAATCACAAGGTTAAGAGGTCTCGCTTGCTCGCTCGTATCAACTTAAGTGCTAAGAGACAAATATATTTTTAGATATAACTGTTCAACTTACAAATATTAAAATTCCACTGCGCATCTGCGGGAATAAGATATAGCCTACTACATGTATTTTAGAACTTCAGATTTTTCCACTGCGAACTCGCGGGATTAAGGAATAGATGTCTCATTGCTCGTTCGTATTCAATATTGCGACAGTGTAATTTAGAATGTAGTAGTTTAGCAACCATTTCATAAGTCAAATCCAGGATAGCGTTAGCCACAAATGCTTTCCTATGCAAGATTTAGTGTGGTCATTACACACCAGATGAATTGTATACAATAAATGATCTCTTAAGGGGGGGGGGGGGAACGGGCGGATCACGCATCATCTCATTTTGGCTGATCTTTTCTTATTGCAAGTGTGGAGATAATAAAATTCACATATGGTATTAAATGATAAATATTCTACAATTAGAGCTTCTACGAAGAAAATACCTTGAGCACTTTTTCTCGCAACGACGGGAGTTTTCTCATGTCCTAAGCGTTAAGCACAGAGGACGCATGGAGGTCAGGGGGCCTATTGAATGCACGGTGTGCACAGGAATAGGGAAATGGACAGTAACTGCAATGTGAGAACTCTATGTATACTCGAATTGCGCTGATATAGGAGATGGGGAAATAGTTTGGGGATTCCTATCCATGAGGTGAAATAGGGAGAAAATTTTAATATATCCAAGAAGTCGCTTCGCTGCCTAACAATAGAAAGGGACTTGAATGGAAAGGGCCAAGAAAAACACAAATTTGTTACTTACTTTTCTTAATAACTTTAAACGGTTTAAATATTTCTACACATTTTCACGTATCCTCGTGGAGCCCATAAGTTGAAAAAAATTGTAAGCTGACTGAGCACATAAACGGAGGTTTATACTTATGGTGAGTGTTCCTAATGTAGACTGACAGAGAAATTCCTCGAATTCTTTAAAAACAAAAGAGTTTTAATTGACGTGACTTTTTATGTGTGTGCTTAGGCCACAGGTTTCTTTTCCAAATATTTATCCAACGGGCGTCACCTATAAGATAGTACACTTAAACCATCATGGGGATTGGAATATTGTATTTCGTATAGGTTAGGGAACGTTGAAAGTAATGATGAGGCCCCAGTTATCCCTCTGGGATATGCGCAAAAATAATTGGTACCACATCAGATTAAATACGCAACTGCCTTTGCATGTAGTATTTAACATGTTAACGACCGTAACTTTTAACCAGGACCCTCTGTTTAACCACTGTACATCGTATTGACCGTACACACACCGTATAAGAAACCACGGACTAGAGTGCTTCAAAGTTCAATTGCTTATCGCCCCACAACAGCTCTCACCGTAAAAAAAAGTACAGGTTGCCCATATCAGCGCGAATCGAGTATAGCTGTTATTATATTGCAATTGTGCAAGGTTTGTCAATTCTTCACAGATCCGCATTCAGTCATGTTTCCTTCTTTTTTTAGTACAGAACGCCAACGCCAACTATGGTTGAAATAGTACCTGCTGCCTTTGTAGGTTGGTTAGTGTGTGCGAAAAAAGGCTAAGTGACCATCCCCGACAGAAAGGCACCTGCTGCCTTACAGAGTGTCACCGTGAAAAGAAAAGGCTAAGGGACCTTCCCAACAGAAAGGGGTGAGGAGACCTGGCGAATCCCAGTACTAGTTAGTAATTGACAAAAAAAACACACAAAAAAAAAAAAAACATGATGAATAGGTGCAGAACGTAGCACCAGGTAAAGCCCCTGATTTAAAGTCTGTCCTTCTGAGTCAACATTGTCTATACCAATATGCATGATGGGTTAGTCCTAAAGACCTACTGGACGGGCCCAAACCCTGATATGACAAAAGATGGCATGGACAACTTTGTTAGACGCAAAATGCCTTCATCATTAGCACATTTTATGTCCAGACACTGTCACAACAGCCAAGAAAGAAGAACTCATACATGAAGCACAACTGTATGATATCGATTTCATCTGCATACAAGAACACCGCATTGTGCCACAGTGAACCTCTACTACAGGAAATATCCATGGATATGCACTTATTACAGCATCTGCCTGGAAGAACGAGAAAATGCAGCTACAGGAGATGTGGGGTTTCTTTTATGCACCAAAAGGCTCTCAAGTCAGTGCCCAACATTGTCAACTTTAATGAGCGCATCTGAAGCATTAACGGAGGGCAATCTGAAAAAAACAGTCATTTGCTGTTAATACAGC
>JAMKCH010021959.1:0-20825 GCA_023653785.1 Ophioderma brevispina | reverse complement strand
TCATGTTTACTTTTTAAGAACCGTTGATCTTATATAACCAAAAATTCTATATACCAGTCATTATAAGGTGAACCTTTTTCGAATTTAAATTATTCCATCAAATTTTCATGAGAAAACGTGCTTGGAAAATGAACATTTGCAGGGTTCCACGCTTTGCCACCCCTCCCACATTCCCCCCTGGCCGCTTCATATGAACTCTCCAAGATCAATGACTTTGGTTCGTTCAAATAAAGCCTTACCCTTAACGAAATTTACTTTTAAAGTACGGGCGTTTTATCATAATAAAGTGAAACTTTTTGCTAAATTCATATTTGGTTTTTATATCAAATTTCACGAGAAAATGTGATTTGGAAAATATACAGTGTAAGGGTTCCGCGTTTACGCTTCGCGCGGAAGGGGGTAACACACCCCCCATCCCGTACCCACCCCTTTAATTATGGTCTTAACGTAATTTGATTACAGTTACTCCAAATTCATAATTTTGTTTCGCCCGACATGGAAAATAGTAGGCGGTCCCCACCACAGGCGTACGTCCCAAAGTAAAAATGCTTCCGACGCCGAATGGCTGGGAAGAGACGTCACTGCCATTGACAAGCAATTGTAGCTACTCCGTCAGAAGAGGACGGTGAACAACAGGTTACGACGATTATGTCGAATTTACACAGGCGATTAGCAGAAAGGCACATAAGCTGCACGCAAACATCTGCGTAAAATTCCGCAATTCACCAAAAACGCAGTTACGATCAGAAAGCCCGGAAAACTTACTGCACGAAGTCACCCTTTTTTGGTTGTGGGACCCTTCACGAAAACGGGGGAGCTGTCCCAAACTCACGTCATCATGGAAAGGGCCATTTGTGGTCATACAGAAAATTGATGTATCTCCTGTACCCATCCAAGCATCCTAGCAAGCCAACCCCAAAGTAGTTCACTTGAATAGGTTAAAACCATATGTGGCGACCAGGCCCCCAATTTCAAAACGCCGTTAAGTTTCCTAGTCCTTAATTGTCAAGTTCAGAAAACAAATCAACCAAACATAAAAAAAATGGGAAAATTATTAAATGAATTACCATAATAAAACTCAACAACCATGAGAGAGATGAAGTTTGTGTGGCTGCGTTGATTCTTCACATTGTGGCAACGATACGGAGCTCCAATTCCGAAAGGGAAACAAATTAGAAATGTGGTCGCCTACCAAGAGAGAAGAACTTATTTCCTGAAAGGACTGATCACCCTTAATACGAATAAATTTACGTGAAATGAGTTTAATTGTCAAGCTATAAAGTAAAACTTATGCAAAATCGCATGATCTCATAGTTTATTGTAGAAATTACAACGGAGTTGTGTTGAAAACACAACGCAGCACAAACCTGTAGGCGAAACGAAATTCTACAACATATTTGAAACGGATTGACAAGGGCGGCGTATGCGCCGTCACCCCTGCGTGTGGTTGGTTGTCGCATATTTTTCCACAATAATTTTAGGTACCCCTTTGAAGGACAACTGCGGTGTAATAGGGTGGGGATGGTTTTAAAAGGCAACCAGAACCCTACCATGTAAACCCCGTGAAATGAACCATTTCCCTGATGGGGATCATTGACCGGTACAGGTGCTTACTACTCCCTAACACACACAGAAAGTGTAGACGTGAGGGAGGACAGAAGTCCGTCGATTCAGGAATTTGCGAGAGTAAGCCGTAAGTGTGTGCAAGACCTCGTACGGGCGCGCATAAGTACTTGAGGCTCCTCAAACACAAACGTCGTCGCAGGATGGGAGCAGACCATTTGCGATATTCTCGAGGGCGTATACCCTTGGCCGAAGATGGAGACGACGTCCGTGAGGTGGCCTAGGGGTCATCTCCGTGTTAGATGTTTTTAAATGATAAACTATACCAAAAGACGTAGGCTTTATATAATTTACATAATTATATTTTGTAAGCTCATGCAGTGAAAAAGGAGTTTTGTTTTATATGACTTAGACTCCAATAAATTGCATGCAAGAATATGAGTAGTGTTCAAATCAAAAATTCTTATTAAATGAGCTTTGTGTTGCAGAAATTTTGAACATAAAGTTGTTCTGCAGTGGTCCCCTTATATGGCATTTAGATAATTATCAATGACCGGTATAACAGGTTATTATTTGTGATGACTCGCTTACCTGAAGTTGTGGAATGGGCCAGAAATGAATTCGTTATGATGGATAACCTATATAACATCATAAACCAAATTAAATAACCCTGGTGTCGCAACATATATGTTGGAGGCTCTACTTATTATTGATTACACTGAATATAATCTTTTTCGTTTGTTTCAGATACTGAAAAGTCCTTGTATACGGTAAGGTTAAAATGTGATTTGGGGGATGAATTGACTTCAACTCATAATGTTTACTTGGTAAATGTAAATAGTTTGTAAATAGCTAGACATCAAATTATGTGGATACTTTGTGTCCATATAAACTTGAACAAAAACGCTTTAGACATGCCATGACACAATTTTGTCTTATTGTAAAGAATGCTTGCGAGTTGTTGCTATTTTGGTTGTCTGTTTAAGAGTGCATCGCATGGCTTTTTCCCAGGTAAATGTTACAAATAAGTAAATAGAAATGTTTTACGAAACAATATTTTTAGATATGATTTCTGATCTGCGTAGTTCAGAACCCTGTGTATACACGTTTTACTGAGTGCCTTTTCAAACGCCTCCATCTAGAGAGACGTAGCGCGAGAACAAATGTATAGGCCAGTTGTGTGTGTTAAAAATAAAGAGAAAGGATAATGTTTTAATTTTTTTTAAAGCTCTTTCCTTCGCGCTATACTGTCAACTTCATGTACATATGAAATGAATAGCAAGGATCAGCCTCACACATAGTAATGGGGGGATGTACAAATGGTAATATTAATGTGAGTGTAATATAGTATAATATAATATTTGGTTTTCTATTGCAAGCATATGTACGGCGTAAATGTTTGCTTAATTGATACAACTACTGGTGATTGGAAAATACCCGATAACTTTTAATCCGGATAAACAACTGTCAATGTAGGGCCAAATCCAAACTGGTCAACCAAGTACCTTAAAATTAAACTTGCTAAGAGGAATAAATTCCATCATGGTTTTCAAGAATCATACACTTTGATGCAAATAAATTCAACATTTTTTTTTTTCCAGGTGCCTCTCAAATATTCAAAAGGGGCGGAAAAAGAATCAAAATGGCGTCCTCTGAGTGCGACGGACGGAATTGTTAAAAATAGGTACAATTATTTATGATGAAGGATGATTTGAATTTTTACTTGGTATGTTAGTGGTTGCATGACTAGTCATCCACAAACATTTAACAAATTCTAAAATGTGTTTCTAAATTAAGAAAAAAACTTCAAAAACAGTGTGTCAATTCCGACGTAGCGTTGTTTTTCGGAAGGAATCAGTTATTTCAGAAGTAG
Source organism: Ophioderma brevispina (assembly GCA_023653785.1). Classification (NCBI taxonomy): domain Eukaryota; kingdom Metazoa; phylum Echinodermata; class Ophiuroidea; order Amphilepidida; family Ophiodermatidae; genus Ophioderma; species Ophioderma brevispina. Next base: position 17,389 of record JAMKCH010021959.1, on the reverse strand, counting down.
AATTATCACATTACATTTTATTTACTTTAAAAACACTCAGCTTAGTGTAATAAACCCTTCCATCAAAAATTGGAAAAATTTAAATTATATACAGAAGGTGCCATAACATGGTGCCATTTTTGCGACGGACAGTGTGAAAAAATGCAACGGACGGATTTTCAAGGTCAGATGTGTCACAAAAAAGCCCGAAATTTTTAGAAGGAACATATTTTATATTTATTTATTATAAATGATGTAATAAAAGGTAATTAGGATTGGAAAAATATTAACATGTGCAACATATAAAAATTTGAAAAAAATCCGTCCGTCGCACTTCCGTCTATTGGAAAATAGTGCAAAAAAAGGATGTTTAAAAAATAAGATTAAAAAGTGTGATATGTTATTTTTTATTTTAATTATTCTTTACATGCATAATTCAACATGTTAACAATAAAATATTGATGGATTAACAACATCAGAATTCCAGCACGACAGCATGAAAAATTGTTCCGGCCCGTAGCATTTCCGTCCGTCGCTACTTGTATCTAATCGCTTTTGATGATATTTCAAGTTATCAGAATAATTTGCTCAAATATTTCTCTCACTTTTTACAGGTAAGAGATCTAACTCAACATGTATACTGATAATGGAATCAGCTACCCTGAAGTTTGTGACCAATAATGACACAAGTGTTCAGAAGTTTTGGAAACCAATTTTTGTCAATCCGTCCGTCGCAATCATAAACTGTGTTGCCATAGCAGCATACTTGAACTTGACCACTTGATTTTTTTTCATATTAAAGTATACAAGTTACTTATCATTCATGTGGATTATATGCCTTAGGTTACAAGTAGGGGAATAGATACAAACAAAAAAATTAACAGCAAAATTTCCGTCACGTTAGCAGAAACGGAGGTTTTGGATTTGGCCCTGTAGTGGTATTAAATTAGATTTTAATACTTAAAACATCAATATTCGCACACACATGTAAACCTGGCCCTGCGCTACCTGGCAGAATGACAGCGAGTATTATACTGCCCTCACATGTAGATGCGTCCACACGGGCTGTTTGGTTGTTTAAACAGCGCTTGTGACGAAGCTTATTGGATTTCATTCTTAATGGTGTTTTCCATACCCACTTCTGTATAACCTACCACTTCGATGTATGTAAGATTACAGTAAGTAGATACTAGGAGGTTGATTTGAATTTGCCAATATAATGCAACTCTTATAAACGTGAAACTAGTTGGTTGAGGAGCAGTTCATGCAGGAAGAACCGTATGATTTTATTTAGTTTTTTCTGAGAAATGCAACTAAAATAGATAGATGGCATGTACCTAAAATAATAAGAAGCCTGTTTTGATTAAGATAAATGTGTTATGCTCTACTTTTTTGTACATAGGTATAGGGTGACTGCTTCACACATTGTTTGGGGTAAACAATATGGGAACTAGATGAAAGAATGTGCACTTCAACACTTTGTAGAGTTAGTAATTTTATATTTTTAGCATTATTGATGTGTACAGACAGTACTTTAATGTGTACATATTTTTTGTTTTTTTTTTTTTTTAAAAAAAAAAAAAAAGGCAAATTTAAGATTTTTTTTAAATACATGTATATAGAATCCAAAGCAGCGGGCAAAGTATGATGTAAATCGCCTTCCGTTTGTTTGTGACACCCCGTTTCACGCGTCTGACCTGTGAATCAGTATCTTGTTCTAATAATTGAAAGTAACCTTACTATATCAAACATGAGAAACTTTGTTTCGGCCATCCTTGTTGTTCCACTATTAACAGTGTGTACAGATCAAAGTGTTTAGTCTTCATGCGAGGTGTGGAACTCCTAAATGTAGACCACCTATCTTTAGATGATACTGGACATGTAATGGCTTTCACTTACTCAAATAATGCATTTTAAGACCGTCTGATAATAGAATATATATAACTTATCTGTCTGATGCTATAGTAAATGGTCTATTTACAGGGCCAGGACACAAAACGACTGATTTTGGACCGTAATAAGATTACAGTGTTACATATGTGTAATTGAATAGCAACAGAGCTTCTCAGGCGACCTCATGTCTCTATTTGCGGGTGCACGTGTGTGTCCCGCTAAAATAGGATTCTTCAAAATGTTACCCTCAATGTATATCATAATTTTTTTGTTAAAATGCTATTCCACTGATGGTTATTATTATATTGTTTTATTTGTTAATTTTTAAATTATCATGGTTTTTGTAAATTCCGTTGTCATGCCGTCACATTTCAGTCTGTTCAGTACTGCATACTGGGGTACTCGATTTTTGAACCCATGAGTGTCAACTGAGGTGGGGATAGTGTGACGGACCCGATCGTCACAGGTATTTTATATAATAGAACATTGCAGTCATATTCGTCAGTATTGGGATGCCAACGCCCGGTCCAGCTCTTATACTAAAAGGTGCCCTTATCGTCGCTCTCCTTCGTCTAATTTGGGAGGGAGAAATTGCTCCTCCTCCCCTCGGAGGAAGTTTTCACCTCCCCCCTCCCTCTGGGAAGAAGTTTCCCTCCCTCTGGGAGGAAGTTTCCCTCCCCCCATCTGGGAGGAGGTTTCCCTCCCTCTGGGAGGAGGCTTTTCCTCTCGGACTCGCGCATTTTTTCTCCCCTACGCTATAGCGCGTATGTCGTTTCTACTGTTATGGCTAAGCGCCGCGCGCCTCTGTCCAACCAATCAGATTGGTAGAAGGTAAAATTAGGCGTTTCTTGGAGTTGTTATGATATAGAGTAGTTGTAAAGGGAGAAGTAGTTTAGAGACAGACAAGCTAGACTTGTATCTCTGAATCTGAGTCGGCGACGATTCCACGTTACAAATAAAGAAGTGTGACTGACAACGGTACGATTTCATGTCCAATCGCCTCTTTCTTCTTGTGAAGTTGTGATCAGCTTGCTATAAGAGTACAAAGTCCACGCTACCTTAAACCCCCTGTCCTTTTTTAACCCTACAGTGTCTCATTTACCTAACCTCGGGTATGTCGGTTACAATATGCATAAAAGCCAGCTATCAATTTTACCACTCGTTTTATCCTAGTTCTCATGGGTCCAGGGCATTGTTAAAGGTATATTCATTAATGTTATCATTTTACCAAATATACATAAATATCAGACCATTCCATCACAAAATTAAAGGACCATTCTTTAATTTATTGCATCAGTTTTACCATTAGTCATTCCCTTCATGGTCCGCATCCCAAAACGGTCTGCAAAGTACCACCAGTCACACCCGCACCAAACCCGGGTGCCAGGAATCCCACGGGCAGTGAACCGCTCTTGTTTTTTTTGCCACTCCTTTCCAAGTGTTTTTCTTCTGCCTTGCTAAAAATCCGATCGGTACCAAATTATTTATGGTGAATGTCAATTACATTTATGCTCGCTCTTTTTCATGCAAAACAAACATCCACCGGGGAATGTAATGTACAGGGTTATTCCAAAGTGATGGACGGGTGAGGCTGGCAACCACCCTCCCCCTTTGAGAGAGAATTACTAATATCCTAGCATGCACAGAAATATCACAGACACATGATTTTGGTACCAGTGGATAGCTATGGTCCTCTTCCATTTATAAATTGAAAAATGAGTACCAACATACCTAGTATTGTCATCGATGATGTCATAAATTTGGCATGTCAGCAAAACTGTCAAACCCATTACAATGTAGAATAGGGGAAAATTAAATTTTTAACCAAAAAAAATTAGAAATAACTGATTTTCACATAGTTTTTGGCTCTACTTGAGGGGAAATGACTAGTTACATACTCAGAGCATTTTAGTGCTGTTTTGAGTAAAAAATTGCAAAATATAAATTTTTCACCCTAATCCAGTATTTTCATTTACTTTCATCCACTTACGATATGTCATAGTGATGTCATAATGGGAATGTTAGTACTTAATTTGATACCAATGGAAATGTTAGTACTTATAGTGCGTGGGAATGTTAGTACTTATTTGATACCAACAGAAAGAACTCTAACCTATCCTGTAGTAGGTCGCCAAATTCATGTCATAAGTTGGTCTGTCAAATTAGGTGGAGATATTACATTGTCCCACAAATTTTATGTTCAAAGTAAAATATTTCAGGAAGTACTGTAGTATGACAACAATTTGGTGTCATTTCGTAGCTAATTTTGTTCTTTCTTTAATGCAACAAGTCCCATTTCATTTGAGTGGATAATAGTGAAGTTACGTTTAAAATTGTCCAAGTATGTCAGGGTGGAGCGGTGGAGGAGCAGTCTGTGGAGGAGCAGCCCATAGACTTGCACATAAAAAACTGAAAATACACCAAATTTCTGACCTTTCTACCTGAAAAAGTATTCACAGTAAGGAAATCGTTCTTTTTCATAAGCATTGTTGAATACCTAAAGATATAAATTCTGCAAAGAAACACCATGCATTTATACAGGGTGAGTGAAATTATACAGGGTGGAAAAATACCTTTTTTGTGACATAATTTTTCAATCTAGTTGTTCGTCCATTGGGGTAAAATGTGTCTTATTTTCTTGTGTTATACAACGCTTGAGACTGGTTATTTTGCACTGGTCATGTTTTAAAGCACAAGAAATATTTGAGATGGGATAGAAAATATATAACAGGGTGGCTCAAATTGTATAGGGTGCATGAATTTAATGACGTTTTTTTTTTGTGTAATTTAAATTCATCTTCAGCATGCGTATCAATCACAATAAATGCTTTTTTATTGATTTACAGTAGGCCTATTTTAGAAGTGTGAATATGTGTTAATGCATGTAAGGACAAATTATGCTTTATACATCATTGTACATTCAGAAACATTTTCTGTGTATACGTCCAGGACCCTATTTTAAATGTGAGAATATCGAAGGAATACCTTCAATTTTTTATCACCCTATGATTTTATCAAGGAAATGCTGGTTTTAGAAGAGACACCCACTATTTACTTCTGCTACACTGTGTTTTTAACAATATTTTATTATATTTCAACTCCTTAGCATTAAGACACTTTAAGCACCATAATTTTGCTCTTACGGGTCATTTTATTTCCTGATCACCCTGTATAACAAAAGTTACAAAAGAATATGGGTTAATCTGTTTGAAGTCCTTGCTTCCATTAACAAGACCATGAGAAAATTTACTCTAAAAATAGTATGAAAATCTTTATACATGTCTTTTTTACACTTCCAAATAACATAATTTTTGACCACCCTGTATATTTACCACAAGGTAATGTGACTCGTTTTTCCTTGCTTGTTTGAGGGCCTAAGCAATACTTTCTGATCCATATTTTTCTTTTGATCTACATATAAGTCAGAAAATGAAACCACATTACACAGTGTTCACCCTGACAAAAAAAATGTTAACTTTTTTTGTGTGTTTCTGCTGCTGGTATCATTTGCAAATTATTTAAGTTTAAAAAAAAAAAAAATCTAGAGCCCTGCGGGGCAGATTTGTTTCACCCCGACCCCGGACTACCTGGGCGTGTACCGTCCCCGCCCCCGACCCGACCCGATAATTTTAAGGTTCCCCGCAAACCCGCCCGACACCGGACGCCGGACTGTTTTTAAGGGACCGGACCGCGCTGTTAGAGACAGACCGGGAGGCTCACGTCAATGCCCCGGTAGAACGAGTGCCCAGGTGAACTAGGAAGTTGTTGCAGATTCAAATGTCGTGGTGTTACCGCGCTATTTGGTATTTACGTTATTAGTTCGTGTCCGTATGTAAGGGAAACTGGTTCCCGTGTGCCTTTCGTGTTTTATTTTCTAATTTGCAGTGGATTCCAATATACATGTAACCACTTTATCAAATATCAAAGTGCCAAATTTTGCTGAGCATTTATATTTATTATGCAAGTTAATATGACGTCATTAAAAAAAAATTCGTAAAGAAAACGCTCAAGTACATGAGGTTTCACTGAAAAGGTAGAATATAATCCTTTGACCATTACAGACTCTTATCTGGCGTTTCCACCTTGATAGCGTCTTCAAATTGAAAATGGCGGCAAAAACGGGCGCATTTGACGATAAAACCTTAAAATTTCATATTAAATGTAATAGTATTTGGTTTACCATCCAAAATTTTATATTAAAAGGTTAGGAGATTATTTCCTTGACCATTCAACTCGTGCTGTCGTTTACTTTTGATAACAATGGAGAAATCCCAGAGGTGACCAATAGCTTCTGTCGGTCAGACTTTCACAAGCTACAAATGTACCATATTTCTGTATTATTGGCCATTTTTCAACAATCAGTGGTGTAACTTTCAGTTTTGGACACTTCCTGATATAGGTATCTCACTAATTCAATAAGAATTTCAAAGATATTTTGCTGTGTAAAACTATCCTATTGGGGCACTCAGCTACTTAACAAACCTTCCTTACTTTTTTCTTTTGGTTTTGTGTCCCCCCCCCCCCCCCCCATTTATGTTGTCAAATTGACACTTTTGGTGTACCCCAATTAACATCTACTTTTTTTCCCAAGCCCGTAAGTTTCCCCTGCATTGAATTCCCATTTTTGTTTTATTATTATTATAGACAAGTGTCAATCGTATAATGCTATTTTGGGGTTTCCACTTTTCTTCCTTTCGCATTTCGGAGACAGGTCGTTGCAATTCACCGTTTCGGAGGTGACATTTCCGGTAACAAATGATGCCTATTTATAACAAACTGTTACTGCCTTATTATTTTAATAAGAATTCTCTTGTTTTTGGGGATATGCAACCTACAGTATGACTTTGCATTTAGTTGCAAAAGAAGTTGATCCTTCACCTCTTTAAGATTTTGAGCGCAATTCAAATTCAATATTAACGTTTCCGTTTACATTTTCGTCACTTCCGCAACAATAACGAGAGTGTTTATTTTTTAAAGGAGATTACAATGACCATGTTTTTTTGAACTTCTTTAAATGTTGAACATGCCTTAACATATCTTACTTGAATAAAAGTTGTAAAAATAACCAAACATATGTCAATATACAACACTGTATACCTTCCGTTATAGCACCAGTCACCTCCGAAACACATTTGGCACTACTTGTTCCGTAAACAGTTAAGTTAATATCTCAAACTGTTACTTGCTTTAATAGAAATCTCCTTCTGCTGATCCTCTGTTTTAGTGATTAGTAGTTATTGCTCCATCAGATAGGAACGACCATCACAAGGTGCTGCACAGTCAACTTTAAAATTTCCCTGAGAACACTGATTTTTTTTTGTCTCGGAAGATGACATAATTTTGTTAACAACAATGTAAATTCTCATTTTTTGGAGCTTGGAGGCCTTACTGTGTTTGACTGGTGATTGTTTTTTAAACCTTGGAAAGAACAATATCCAAATGATTTAAATAAACATACAGATTGGATAAATTTGTACTAATTAACCAGTGTTATTCTGTTTTATTTGTTACTTTTTGTGCCATTTGAATAGCCATGCCATTGCCAGACCCCATAACATGTCTTTGTGACAGTAATGGTGCCTGAATTGTTTGGTTGTTTAACTAATTATGATTTTCTAAATCTCTTAACTATAGATAAAATAGGTTAGAGCTTTGACCAACACATGATTGTGCAATGTTTTTAGTAGAAATAACCCAATCTAATCAATTGTTGTTTGGAGGTGACAATTTTTTGTGTAACCTGCGTATATAAACATTATTGCAAGGCCTTAACTTTTGTGGCTATTAATTAGTCCAAGTAACAAGTTTTAACACAAACAAATATTTTTCTTATAACTATTAAGCACTATTTCTGCAGGGCATTCCATGCCAAAACAAAGAGTTCACCTACCATCTTGAGTTTTGGCATGACTTGCTTCGGGGATTAATTCTAAGCTGAAGATCACCAACAGAAATCCATGTATTCCATTCGTTCTCATAGAATGGGTCATCAAGTTTCACACCTTTCAGCAAAATTCAGCAGTCATTTGCATTTTACACTAAAACAAGTAGCATTTTAAAAACAAAATGTAAATCTTAAGCAACTAAATCAGCACAGGCCTATTTACCCATGATGTAACTGAGAAACGGAAAACTTTGACATTTTCACTTTAAAATCCTCCTTGTACTGTAAATAGTTTAAATTTCCCATTTCAGGGGCACTCTGGCAGGGACCACTGTTGATGTAAGGGTCTTACAATAAAAATTTTATTTCCGCATGCTGTGCAGTTCAATTTCACTGACCCCATGCATGAAATGGTAATGTCCCTAGACCTAAAGTTTGTGATATTATTTTGCTTACTGTTTTTGACCCTTACTTTTGAGATGACTCCAATTTTTGACTCTTGAGATTCTACCTTTTATGAAGTTACTGCTGTGCCTACATGTTATGGATCAGGCAACACAGGTGACCCATGTAAAAAAGTCACTAAAATAACCAACTTGACAGGACGATGCCTATCTTTACCAGAGACCTCTCTTTTTCTGCATGAGTTTAATTGTACGTAAAGTATATAATGATTATCATTAACGTATGGTTGTCATTTTTGTTTTGTTGCTTGCTTCATTGTAAATGTGTTAGATTATTACATAATTTCAGTTGACCACAAAATGAAAAACTTTACTATATTAAGTGCATTGTCTCTGCCAGTAAATCAGAAATGACTTTGTACTGACAGGTCTGTTGACCGCTAGGCAATTGAGCAATACCAACCCTTTTGTTTTTGTAGAATGGCCTCTATCAGATCAAAAAGAATTCTACCAGATTGCCAGTTGATAGTGGAATAGCCTCTCCTTTTCTGTAGGTGGAGGTTTGAATTGAAGGGATTGTATAAAAACTTTAGGTCCCGTTTATTTTGATGGTAGCTGGGTGGCTATTACCATGATGCCAAACCCTAGAGCGAAGTTGGGCCATTCCAGTCCCAATCATAGTCAAAAGCATAAATCCTAGATGTTTCAAAGAAAGTGCAAACTGAAATCCAGAATAGGTCATGAAAGCAGTGAAAGCTGAATTTTATGAATAGTGATGATAAAGTTCTGCATTGTAGCACACGGTGACTGAAGTCTTTCTAAAAAATTTAATATTTTGTTTGTAAGGCAAGTTTTAAAAACCAATTCGGGGTAGACACACTATTCGTCACATAGTTAAAATACAAAGCTTTGGTCAACCACAATTTTGTATTGTAATGCCCTCAATTATTTCAATTACAAATCGTGCACTGTATCAAAATGTGAAGAATCTATTTTTATAGGCCTATGGTACTTAAACATGTTTAAGACCCTGCAACCATCAGTAATGACTGGACGAACAACGTAACTTTATTTTGTAGTTGGCCATTTTCTTTCAAACCAATCTCCTTTGTATTTGCGAGGAAGAAATCAAAGATTTTCTGGATATTTCTGTGCCCTATTTTGAGTAATGGGAACGAAATCAAACCTCCGCCCATAACTCTACCTCAACTGGAATCTACGATAGAAATCTCCTCAAGTACAATCAACACAAAAATAAAACGTAAAGTGAGGATTGTGTAATTTAAAATAACAACTTTTAAGGGTTCCCAACCTTTGAAAGGGCATCATTGTTTTTTTTTCCTGTCATACAATGAGAGCATTTAAAACTCTTCAGCATCATATTCATGCTTAGTGATCCCTAGAGAAATTAAAGGGGATCACCATTGGAGCTTTAGTTTCCAGGTAACTTCATCACTTGATCAATGGGAGTGGCCACGTATCATCAACAATGAAGCAGGTAATGCGCTTGAATGTTAGAATTTCAGAAGGTGTCTCATAGAATGGCATTAGATTGTTTTGATGCCAGCCCAATGACTAATTTTTGCTCAGTCATAACTTTGACAGTCGGTATAATGAAATATAACATGATTTTTTTTGTGATCTTGGTACCTTGGAAATCCGATCTAGATGCCTGGGCAAAATGAAAAGCAAAATCAAAGTATGGTAACTCACGGTTTTGGCCGGGAATGACCCTGCAGCAAATCTTTTTTTTTTTAATTTTATTTTGTTAACGCTGTAGCAACACACACCCGTCTTTTAAGAAACAAAACTTGCTTATTGAAATATAACCATCGCGATGATTTATAAGACTCCAACAACACTGGAAAATCAGAAATTGAAACGACATTAATCAGAAAAATGAGCTTTGAAATGGAAAAAAAGACACTGTAAACATATGGACAATTCCAAGTTCTAATGGTTCTTTCTCTTGCCGCGATGAAGCAATAATCAAACCGTTCTGCATTTGTTTACACAGTTTCCTCCAAAATTGATATTTTTTTTTTCACAAATCATTGCCACGTAAATAAGGCGTCCCACACCAAGTTTGAAATGTTTTTTATGCCAATGTTTATGTTTTTTTAGATACAAACAATAGCTGAGAATGACCACACCAAGTGATGTTTCGTATTGTTTTTTATATTCACACAGCTTGTTTTCAAGTACACTGTTCGGTCCTCAACCTCTGTGTAATACAATGGTCCTGCATGCTTTTCTTTCTTGGTCAACCTAAGGAATTCGTCCTCTCTTGTAACTAGAATATAATGTTTAAAATGCAAAATTATAACCACCTTCTGTGTTATTAATCGACACAGGTCTTGAAACAATTTGTTAACATCTTCGTCACCTCCGCATGATTGTGTATTTGCAAAGTTCTATCTAAGAATTGTATACTGAAAATCTTCTTAAAACGTGTAATTTTGTTTCAGGAGTACCATTTGAAGACTTTGCCCAAGGAGTCTCACATGGATTGTAATTTTTTACAACAAATGTTAGGTTTCCAATTGCAACATATATAATACGTTTTTAAAAATTATACATATATATTCCCCTGAGAATTTTGTTTGTTGTGAACCCTTGTGAAGTCTATTTTGTTATCTCCTTATAATTGAATGAAATTGGGGGAATATGTTGTTGGCAATATCAAATTAGAGTCGGTGTTTTCCTCAATATTATCAAACAAAAGCCTTGGTAAACATCTTTGTGTCACTGTTCCAAACATGCTAACAATTTTATTCAATTCCGAACGAATGCAAGTGTAAAATTTCAACTTTGTTAAGAATTAACCAGATTTTTTCTTTTTTCTGCACTTTGTGTCAGGAAGTAACCATCATTGAAGAGATTTAGTAAAGGGAGCATGATGGGGATTGGCTCAATGAAACACCTTTAAAAATTAAAAATTGTGAGTTGATATAGATTTTGCTGTCAAATGTTGGGGGGCTCTTGTGGGTGCCCTCCCCAATATTTTAATGAATTCAACCAAGGACTTGTCAAAAGCAGTGTAAATTTTTGAACTACATATACTTTTGAATTAATAGTATCTCTTTTGCTGAAAATTATTTACATTTTGGAAAAATGGCCTTTTCACAAAAAATTGCTTTTTTCTGCTCAAATTTTACCCAAATATACACAAGATTTTCCAAAATTTTACACTCCGATATATTTTGCAAATAGATTAAGCTCTAAAACAGTAATTACAATTGCAATTTGATCATTTGGGTGAGTACTTTTTTAGTAAATAACAAATCAAGTACTTTTTAAATTTTGACCCCAAGGGTACAAAAGTTACACGACTGATTGTGAAAATGACCATATTTATTTATCGTATATCCAGAATTTCTATGCAAACAGTCATTAACTTGGGGGTATCACGAACCATTTTTTTTATCACCAGATATTTACATTAATATTAAACTTTATTTGTTATCAGTCTTAAAATTTTCAAGATGTGGTCAAGTGGAAAACCGTTACATGGCACTTTGTGGTTTACAGAACTTAACGGAAGGAATATTGCCATATTTTATTTCATTTTCAAGTCTTTTCAAGCAACCAAAATATACTAGACATGATTTCTAATTGGTCAGGTTATGTTGTTTCATATTAAACATTCCATATACTTATTATGGTGATTTCTTTCTGGATAAATATAACTAATTATCCAGAATGGTAAAATTGTACTTAACGAAATTTGAAGACGTCCATATTGGCTGCCATCTTGAATTTAAGGCAAGATGAATTAACTAGATGCCTGACAATAGTTGTGATTTATTCCAAATTTTGCATTCTTGATGGAACTTTTTGGAGAACATTTTATACCCATCCTGATCTGAACAGCTATGCTCGCTAACATTTTCTGATTACTCGTGAAAATATGTGTGTTGTTTTCTCTCATTTACTGATTATTTTGGCCCAATATGGCCGCTTTTATATTTTTCATTTTTGGAGTTGGACGCCATCTTGATTATTGCTGGAATGCTGCATGTTTTCATTGTTTTTAACATTTTCACTTTTCATTTTCAAATTCACTCGTTCAGAATGCTGTAAAAGGAAGCTATAAACGGTGTTTGATTTGATTGTGTTGCTGTATATTTAATTTGAAATATGACGTCATACTTATTTTTGCGCAGTGTAACATGGTCTGAACACACCTCAAAAAATTGGCCACCTAATTTTTTTGTTCACTCATATCATAATTAACAAATTCCCGCAGAGAACGGAAAAATAAACATTCAAAGAGCCCCCGGGAACACACATGCCACCGCTATTATGTTCAAAAATTGATTACGATAAACTTGCCCATTGTCATTCTTTTGGTCAAGTTTAACCTTTTCCAAATAATTTATATTCCAATGTAATAATAATGACAAAAATCTTGTTGTTAAATGTAGGACTAATATCATTGAATGCGAAAATGTATGTTACGGATGACCTTAAGTTTTTAAACAATAGAAATTAAACAAAAACAAGCGGCAGTTGTCCGGGAGGGAGCACTATAGTATCATAGACGTATATGATAGTATACAAGTCCCAATTGGGTTAGTTTTTTCGCAGAAATCCCTAGACATGGGCCCATTTTTTCAACTTAAAAATCCCTAAATATGGGTCCTGTTTATCTTTTAAAATAAAGGCCAATGTTTCAAATTTTATAATCAGAACAGATCATATGCGACTCTTTGTCCGACTCAGGAATCGTGTGCTGTTAGGTTTGGCATTCCTACCCCCTGATCAATCGTTTTTGCAATGGTTTCCGCTCGTTTTCTTCAATATTCAAAGTGCATTAATACAAGTTTTCCAAGACCAGCGAACATCTTCAGCCTATATGGGGGAAGCGCACTTATCTGTGTAAGATCTGTGGGGAAGCACCGCAGTGTGCTTGTTATGCTATAATGAGTAATAGTGTGTTTCAAGAATGTAAACTGTCCAAACTCGCAGAAATCTAGTGGTATGACGAAGCATTTGGATTTTTAACTTGGAAAATGGATTTAAGAACCATACTTAAGTCATTAAATTTACGCAGATTCTTAAGTATGCTGTCATGTGCAGTAGTGTAAGATGATTCAGACCAACCATTTCTTGAGAAATGGGCGTGGAAGCACTCCCAATTACTGCATACACTTTAAGGCTCGAACGGAGCCGTGAAAAATGCGACGGTGAGGCTTTGCAAAGAATTAGATAGAAACCAGGACAATTCCCAGATATACATTTTTCATAATAATTAAAATAAATAGTTTCTTATAAAGCGCAAATCTTCAAAGAACCAGAGCGCCATAACAGTCCACACAAACAATCCAAAACAACAACAGCTCATTAGCTATGAAAACTTGACGAAAAAGGTGAGTTTTAAGCTGACGTTTGACTCTTGGAATTTGGGGATACTACGAATGCCTGTTTGGAAGTGACTTCCCAACAGCTGACGCAGCGAAATGAAATGAGCGTTCGCCCAGCTGTTTAGGTTGACCCGTGGAAGTTTCAAAAACTTTTCAGATGATGAATGGAGTGGAACGTGATGGTTGGGTAAGTGGAAAGCACAGATGACAAATATAACGCATTACCTTTCGAATGCTTGAAGGCAAAAACGGCCAGTTGGAATTTTTGCGAATCTGCCGAAAATGAAAAAAAACGGTTAGCCAGTGAAGCTCACAACAAAGGTGGTATATGTTCATGTTTCAGTTTCTTTTCTTTTCTTGAGATCATAGGCGAGCAGCAACAATTTTGGATACGTTTTGTAACACGTATGTATGGGGTGGTCCGGAGGTTGACTACCAGATAACATTGAATTACAAAATCAAGGCGTGATATGATGGATCGAATTAACCCGAATCGGTTGCTTTTGTCAGATAGGTAAGGTCTAATAATCCAATCTTGTCTTAAAGATAAATAGCAGAACGGCAGCTGTCACTAATACTGTTCAGACATGGAATAAGGATTGAACAAGTCGAACACCGAGATACTTGGACATATTGTGAAAAATGATGTGCACAGTCCAAACTCCGTATAGTATTACTCTCAAGCTGGTTAATACGAGAAGCCTACCAACGTTCCATCACCTTCCCGTCTTGGTCAGATTAATCATAAGCTGTTACTGTCCATCCAACGCAAAATGGCACTAATACAATCTTGAATAGCCGCCTTAGTTGCCATCAAAATTCCTCAGAGGCGCTGCCAGAATACTGAAATCTGAGTATCAGCGGCGTACTATTTGATCCGAACATTGTACTGATTGATACACATCAGAAGAGCGATTGTATATATAACAAAAACTAAAACCGGCCCCGAGTACCGAGCCCTGTGGGAACCCGTACAAAAGCGGACGCGATTTGGAGACATTACCAGCGACGATAACTGACGAGAACGATGGGAACATATGAGGTGAACCAGGAAAGTACATTTCCTTTGATACCAAACTCACTTCAGACGCTGAGGAAGAACAGAATCCAAGCGTGTCGAACTCAGCACTTGAGTCAAGGAAGTGAAATAAGTGTATACTAATTTCTCGTCAGTTTTTTGGTCACCAAGTTGTCAATGACACTCAGTACTACGGTCTCCACGCTATGACCCTTTCTAATAAACTCTGAGTGGTTAGCTTCAAGAAGCTTATGATCTAAAGGTGTTTCTGTAATTGGCTAAGAACCAACTTTTTCAAGTATTTTGGAAAAAATGGAATGTTTGAAATTGGTCTCTGTAAGTTTTTTTAAGGATGTTTTTGCGATCAGTCCAGATTCTTTAAAATGGGACACAATGAGGCCGTGTTTTAAGTTGAAAGGAACAGACCAGATACAAGGGTAATCGTGTAATAATACGAGTTAATGAGAGTGAACCAGATCGTCGGCAACACTCCTTGACCAGTTCAGTTGGCAGTCGGATCCAGATACAACCTTTTTTGGGCATTTTATTACTCCACAATTCTGATATATCAGCCTGCAGCAAACAGGAGAAATGGTGCTCAAAAACTGGTCCGTCATAGCCACAAACGAAGTGGTGGAGAATTCTCGACGCTAGTTTCTCCTCTTAAAAAAATTCCCCCCCCCCCGGCTGGCAAAAAAAAAAAAAAAAAAAATTTTTTATCGAAAGAAGTATTGGCCAAACTTGTCAGGTATTTAATTTGGGGGAATGTTTGATGGATAAGTAACTCGAGCTTTTGATTTTACCTAGAACTGATTCTGATAGGTTGAAGGAGCGTTAGTGAAAAGGTAACATTGTCAATTTTTGCTAGCAAATAAATTGTCCTTTTCGCAGCAATGATATGATCTCTGGCTTCCTTCTCTGCTTTTGCATATATTTCCTTGGTGGACAATGAAGCTTAGTTTTTTTGGCCACGTCGCTCAGCATATATGTTGCTCTGATTTTTTAACAGTGTACACAATTAGTCCCTCGGACCGAAAGCCACATAGCCCTGACCCTATCCGACCCGTCCCAATGAAATCCCCCCGGACCGGACCGGGAACAATGTGGCTAAAATATGCACCCCAACACCGCCATTTCGTTCCGCATCCGGGTCCTGTATTGCCCGGTCCTGGGAATTCAGGGGATTCCCGGGGTGCCCCTCAGTGCCTCAGTATGATAAAGTTGCAACTTAGCTGTATTTTGGCATCATTGTTAATATATAGCTTTCCAAAAATGTGTACTTTAAATGGCTAGAACTGTATTGGATTAAATCTAATACCTCGTTGAATTAAAAAAGGCACAATTTTTGTTACATTTTTCTACATGTAATAGTTTTTTTAGGACCAACTTATGAGATGCGACCAGTAACCAAATTTATAGGTACTGATATTCAGTACTAGGAAAATCATGGGTTGCACCCCCCCAATCAGGATCAGGAGTTTTGTTACAAAAACTGGCTCAGGACAGACGAGGGAGACCAACATGTGTAGTCCAGTGGATTGATGCCGACCCACTCAACGCCAAGTTTTGTGGGTTTGAGTCCTTGCTGCCGCCAACTGTTGTGTCCCCCCTAGTTGAGGTTTTTTTCCCTCATTGATCAATTCTTCCACCCTGGTGTATAAATTGGCACCTGGCAGTATTCAATGCTGGGAAGTAACAGACTTGGTTGATGCAGTGTGGGAGGTGTGGCGAACCCCACAGCAAAATTTACATGGAGGATTCTGGCCCATGGATGCTCGAGCTTGCTTGGCAAGACACTTTCCCCTTACCCTCACCATAATTTTACGAGTAAAACTGTTGTGTGGCGCAGCAGATGCGATAATAAAGTGAGAGTGCCCATGAAGTTACCGCATAATTTCAGTCTACTTACCCGATAATTCCGGTCACATTCCTGAACACATCGGGCATGGGCTCTCTCACTGTATTACTGCATCTAACGTGTCAATGCGGCCCAGGTTCCAGTGCGTAGACGGTGGGGGCCGCTGCCCCCTGTGGTGAATCTTGCCCCCCTTAAAATAGTGATTTACTTGCCCATATACTATACTAACAAATTTTAATATATGCTTCCCAGGCGCGTATCCAGGGGGGGCTATGTGGGGCGCGCCGCCTCCCGTTTTTTAATTTTTTTTTGCAAATTCTTGCAAAATCAGCCCATTTGAGCTATTTTGGCCAGTTTCCAGCCTTTCAGCCCCCCGGTAATTTTGACATTTTTCAAATCCTGGATCCGCCATTGCTTCCCCCCTGAAAATATATGTGCCCCCTTTGCCCCCCCTGAACAAAAAAGCTGGCTACGCCACTGCATTTTTCTAAACCTCGTACTATCACTGAGACTGATAAATCTCCAGAGGATATGGTGATGTAATGTTAGGGACTTAGCTAACATGTAATTCTTGGCAAGGCATGTTTTATAGCTTGCCTCTCTCCAAACCAGGTGTCTACGACTGTAAGTGCTGGTAAGAATTTAAGCAGGGTTAGTTGTTATAAGTGGAAATTGTGGGTGCATATGTTTTGCTATTTGCAAGATAAGAACAAAATTCATCACTTCTTTGACAAGAAAGTTACAGAAAAAGCTTGATATATGCCTTCATAACCTAACGCATAGACGGTTGCAACAGCACCTTTTTCCAGACAGTCTTGGCAATTGGGAGAAGTTTTTTTTTGGTCTGTACCTTTTTACATGTTAATCAGAGTTTTTGTAATTTTTCAATTCAATTTTTTAGCAATGTATCACATAATTTGTCACATTTGCCTCCAAAATGACCCAATTCTAAACCTAGAAGCTAGAAATATATGTCACATTTGTCAC